>OY740767.1:130603557-130896057 GCA_963513935.1 Aphrophora alni
ACCAGTACCTGTTGCAACTTGTAATGGTTGATGATATCTTGATCTGCAGGACAACTTTGAGTAAAGGCATCAAGTTGGTACATATGTAACATGTAGCGCCACAGATGAGTCATATCACCAGGAATCTCGAAGTCTTTGAAGTATTTACCTGCCAACATAACAATTCATGTTACTAACTTTGGAACTATAAAAAAAAAAAAAAAAAAAAAAAAAACTTTCTTTTATTTTTTAATTATCTTATCTACCCACTTTTTGTACCAAATTTTATATTTAACTTACTCTCTATTTATTTTGAATAACAATCGGAGACAAGTTTATATTTACAATATTATATTCATTTATAATCGTGCACAATGTTAAAATTACTAATTTTCTCATGTCTTCAGATATCTTTCTCCTCAATATGCTTGCATATTATTAATTGAATTATTACATGCTTCATACTTTAAAAAAAACTTATCTATTAAAAATCTATGTTACAAAATTTCAAATTATATTGTTCTTATTTAGTTCCATTTTCCTTTGTGCCATATATATATATATATATATATATATAGGTTAGTCCTTTTACAAATTAAAAATATTATTTATTAATAAATAATATTGATTAAAAACTTTTGAATTCCTTCCAAAAGATATAATGAAAATTTTGAGTCTTAACTATTTACTTCTTGAATGAGTTTTGAAATTTAGGTAATCTAAATTATAAAATGTTACTTAGCATTTCGGTTCAAGACTATTCGATATACAATTCTGATAAAATCTCTTGTTGCTTCCTGTCTTCTTTTAATTTAATAATTATCAATTTTCACTGCATAGGTTGCATTTATTTTTATTTTTCATATTAGTAAATTTTCTTACAGGAGCTAAATTATAAATAATCTGCCAGGTAGGTATGAGAGCAAGATTGGGATCATCTTTTTCTTTGTTGTAAAATTTTGCTTTACAAATTTTATTTCTTTTTCCTCCTCTTATTTCCCTTTTTTTTATATTTATTATATAATTCGAATAGTTTTGAATTACCGCCGATATTTAATTTCTTCCAGAATCATCTGTTCCTCAACCTTATTTAGTTCTTATTGGTTGGCTAGCCATGCAACTAACAAAATGGACGCAGCTGTTCTATTTACATCTTTACCTATATTTGCCTACTCTTTACCAAAAGATGACTACTCAAACAATTCCATTTATTTGAATTTTGACTTTGCTTATCGAAAAGTCTTTAAAATATAGCCTATCGTATTGAAATGTGATTATAACTTGTGTATATCTTATGTGGTTAGATTTAATATGGCCTAAACTTGATAATCATTATTATGATACATTTTTTACTTCTTCTAAAATTAATTTATTCACTATTATCATTATCGTATTTTAGTTATATGAGTTTCTTATCCCAAGTGTTTAAGTAAATCAATATGAATAATAATATGAAAATAAACAAAACATATTAAACAACTAATTCAAACTCTGCATCTTAATATATCTATAGTAGGTGAGAAATTTGTTACAGAACGTACTTGGAAATAAAGTGGGTGACATAATTCTATTGTTTTAGTATATCTTAAATTATGATAAATGCCTGGGAAACTCTATTTTTATATGCAACGAGTGATTGTATGAGCAGTTTCAAATTTTGTTTTCTCCAAAATTCATTACTTATTATGGCACAACAAATTAAGAGTTTAAATTTGATATGTTAATGCTGAATTTGATGGGGGGGGGAGGGAAAGAGGAAGTGAATCCCTTTGAAAATATTTTTTTAAATAGTTCATCTTGAGGATGATGAAACATTCATATCGTTATTTTAATAACAAATGCGGACATACTTTAAAACGAACACCATCTATAATTACATAGTAAAATAAGATTATTATGAAATGAAATGAATCTTTATTCCTCCTTGAAGTATATAACATTTCCTAGATATTTTCAAGGAAAAAATCAGTCATCGAAACCAGCACCAATGATCTTACTCCAGTACTCATTACTCTTGTGTTGGTGACTTGACTTTAATTAAAGCTTTTTTAAACTCTGCAGGTGTGACATCAGCGAAATTCTATGGTTTATAGCATGTATATAGTTGTTGTAAACCTTGTATTTAATATTTATAAAATTAGGCCATGAAACTTTATTTCTCTTAATAGATAAGAAATAGTTATTTATGCAACTAGTGAGCAAAGTGGCACTTTTTTATACGAAAGAAAAATGTTGACGAACGAGGCTTGCCGAGTGCGTCAATTTTATCGAGTTTAAAAAAAGACACTTTGTTCACGAATTGCACATTATACTTTGTCTACAGTTGTTAATACTTCAGCAGTAACACAATTTAATAAATTATTAATTTAATACAATAGTGTTCAAACAAACAATCAATTACAATTCAATCTTAACCGCATTTTTGAAATATTAGGCCTCGGCCTACTTGTTTACAAAAGTACAATTGGTGAAAGTAGCATTTTTGTAGTCATAAATAGTTGGTCCTCCACTAGTAGTAGGCCTAGATGAAGAGGTTGTTGAAAGCTCCTGAAGTTTTGTCATTTGATGAAATTGTAGCGTATTAGAAGGGCCTACAGAACTTCCAAGAATCTTTTTCCCGGTAGCAACTTTGTATGAGAGGGATTCTTCTAAATACCCTCCAGCCACTGTGGTACTCTTCCAGCCGCCATGCCATTTTAATTAGGTAATATCCCCTCCAGCGTCAACTAGTATTGTTGCCGACGTACGTCTGATACAGTGGCCCGTATAGAGGCTAGGCTCAGATAATTTCAAAAACTTTGCAATTTGAAAAGGCATCATTAATATGTTGTTTATACCCACAGGTTGACTAACAAACACCGTTTGAATATCTTAGAAAAAGACGTCTAGTAGGGGCATTTTTAGGCCTTAATTTCTGATTATTTTCAAATAGTTTACTCCATCACCACCATCTTCATTGCATATGGTGAATGTACGGTGTTTGTTACTTTTGGATTCAGGAACTTTTACAATGAGAACAGAACCTTTATCCTCAACATCCTCTACTGACATTTTTGTTAGTTCGTCCACTCTACAAGCACCAGACAAATATCAAAACTACCTTTCTTAGTAAATTTTCATTTTCTGGAGCTAACTTCAAAAAGTCATTTACTTCATTTCCAGTTAGTACTTTAGATTTATAGCCTACTGATTGACGTTTTAAAAATGCTATAAGTTTAAAAAATACTAATATCAATATCATTCTTTACCTGGATAGTTGCCTTCAGCATTGAATATGTGCTCCAAAGAGTAGGAGATTGTAAAACTTTTGCCTTTTCTGAAAAGTACGCTAGCAAAATATTTTCAGAAATCTTGTTACCATTGTTTTCCTTTAGCAATGACAGAAACAGTTCATACTGGCGGTCGTACTTTTTCATTGATTTGACAAGAAGGAGTTTTAGTACAACGTTGTTAGCTTTTTCCGCTAATTTAGGCGGGGTATTTGACAGGTTTTTATCCTCTGAACTGTCCATATTTTAAAACTAACTACAAAATATAGCAGTAGTGCTAAAGAACACATCAACACTGAGTAGGTTTTCATGTCAAAACTGAGGTTATTTATGAATATTACAAATAACTTAGGTGTATTGTTGAGGAAATGGGATTGCCAACTTCAAAACTCGGGCAAACGAAAAAATACTCTCCGTGTACATACACTGTCAATCATCTTCATTAATAATTACTTCCTTTTTCAACTTTAAAACGTTGTTTTGTTGTTTATTTATGTTATTTTACATGTAAGAATTAATCTAACCTACATACGGGACATTTCCTGTATATTATAAATCAATTCAAATAAACTTAACCTAAATTTCATTTTGTTCGTTTGCCATTCGGAGAGAGCAAAGTGAAACTGTTGATGCCACTTTGTCAACAACTGTAGACAAACATGTTTTCCTTTTATTTAGTTATATACAAATAATTAACAAATTTAAAGTTTTTTTTTATATTTTCAAATAATAATAGATATAAGCTGAATTAAACAAAAGAAAGCACATTCATGTGTTCTTTTCATAAATAATAATTTTGACATGAAAAATGACACTGATATAATAAGGGTTTTAAGGTCTTGTGATAAATTCAACATAGTAGAGTCTTGACCATAGTTCACATTTTGACCAACAACCACTGAACTGATATTTTTGGTGACAAATGGTTTTGATTGGTTTTTATTTGATTTTGGGTTGGGCGAGTGGGAAAGCTTTCATTTATTTAACACAAAAAGAAATGTAGTCATCTACTATTTACACAGTCAGCCATGAAGTAAATTATAAACCACGTCAAATGGCCAAATAAACATCAATGGATAAAAATAAGTTTTATTTTCCGTTTCGCTGGAAATTAACTTCAGATAAAATATCTACAACTTGTACTCACCAGCTACCCTGATGTGCTGTAGCCTAGGCATAAGCTCACAATCAAAACAACACATAGTATCTCCGGTTAAGAAACGTGTGCCTTTCTGTCCAAGATGTTCATTGATCTTGCGTAGATGTGACAATAGACTGTTGGTACTCAGGTCATCTTTCTTTAACAACATCAGCTTCAGTTTCTATACAAAAGCAAAAAAGTTCATTCAATAAAGCTATTTAGTTGTGAATTCAAAATGCTGTTAGGATTGTAATAGGTCAAAACAAAACTGGAATCATGTAAGGCACCTTTAGGGAATTGGAGATACACTCCTCTTCAAACAATTTGTTATGTTAAGTGTGAGAATTCAATATTAAACAGAGATATCTTAACCCTAAAACTGGCAATATAAAGTTTTGTAAAGTTTCTTCGTTTGTTTAAAAATTAATAAAATATATTATTTTTATACAAAACCTAACTTATAGGATATTTTTCTCAGAAAGATGCATTTGGAATAATTTATCTATGTAAAAAAAATAAATAAAAAAATTATATGAAATGGTTTTGGAGTAAAAACCAAAAAAAAAAAAAAAAAAAAAAATGTTAGATGTCAAAAAATGAAGTTAACATTTTTCAGAAAAACCTTTATCATCCAAAATCAATAGCTTACCACCTTTTTTCAAGATATACAAAAGTTTTGAATAATATTTGTGAATATATTTAGGGAAAAAAATTAATGTTACATTTTCAAAAAAAAAAAAAAGAAAAAAAAAGGTTTACGAAAAAGGGGAATTGTTAGGCTTATTTTCAAAAATTCACCAAAAAATAATAATATTTATGGAAAACACAACTTCTATATTATATCCAGAAAGGTGCATAGAATTTAGCTGTGTAGTGAAAAAAAATGTTGGATGTAAAAAATTTGGAGTTATTAGGCCAGGAATCAAAAAATCGCCCCATGGCCGAGGACAAAATTTCACAGAAATGGTAATGCCCATTTTTGAATTTTTTCAAGTATTGCTAGAGATTTGTAATATATTTGTGCATAAAAGTTGCTAAAAAGAAAAATCAATTTATAAAATTTTCATTAGACATGGTTAATTTTTACATAAAAAGTGAAAATTTGCTTCAAAGTTGGGACTATTTTCAAAAATTCACCAAAAATATAATTATTATTCAAAACCCGAGTTTTTATTACCTATATTCTCAGAAAGATACATAGATTTTTATGTGTGTAATGCAAAAAAAATTATATGGAAACATTTTGGAGTTATTATGTACGGAATCAACAAAATTACCCTGTAACCGAGGCAAAATTCCACAGAAATAGGTATATAAACCATATAAATTTTTTTCTATAGATAGGCCTATATAAATTTATAAACATTTTGCATACATTTTGGTAAAAATAATCAATTTATAAAATGTTCATTAGACAAAATTATTTTTATAACACATGGAAATTTGCTAAAAAGGTAGACCAGATTATAACATAACCTATATCTCTAGACAGCCTCAATATTTGATAAGTCTGACAATAACATTCACTCAAAACAATAAATTCTACAAACGATAATACAGATATTATAATTTGTATACACAAATTATAATACATAAATTAAACATAACTTCCAATAACAGAAAATAATCCCAAGCAACGTACCATTTTATTACACAAACAAGGCTGTAAAACGGTAACTTGCAAGTCACAAATAATAACCTAATAGAAGCTCTAGGACATATTAAGTAGTACCAACAGATAGAACGAAATCTCCTTCTACAAAATAGTGTAAAGTTCATTACAAAATATCGATATATTGTAATGAAATAGAGGGCTACCAAAAGGTCAGTGCTCGGCAGGCCATAAATTGTGAAGAGTTGAAAGGGTTGACAGCTAGAAAAACGTTTCTAAAGTCAGTCAGTGACCCCAAGGAGTCAAATAAAGCATTCAAAAGTTCAATGCCTCCAACCGAAATTATTTGAAAAGGACCAATGAAAGAAATTGCATCATTTCTGAAGTAACGTAAAAGATTTAAAATAAGCCAATGAAAGCAGAGGATCGGAATAAAGCAGTTTGAAAATAAAAATTATAAATAAGGGTAGAAGAGAAGCGCAAGGGGTCTTTTTGGTGGCGAACTTATCGAAGAAAGTGTTTCTCTTAGTAGCAAAAAGAAAAATGTTGTGAAAGATTTAGCCGAAATCAACCATCGAAATTAATTAGTAACTGCGTCATTTTGTACAAGTGTTTAATAATAATCTTCGAAGTATAATTAAAAGATAATCGTCGTTTATAAGTTAAAAAGAGTCGTCGTCATAAAAGTGTGTGAATAATAGCGTCGTCCTACAAGTGTTTGAATAGGAATAATCATCAAATAAATTAAAAAGTAATCGTCGTCACAAAAGTGTGTGAAAATAAAAATGTATGAAGAAAAGAAGCTTCGTTGAAAAGATTAAGGCAAATCTATCCATCTACTGGCAAGTCTATGCGGGAACCACGTTCAAGGAACCGGGAACATTGGAACTGTAATAGAACTTCAGAGTCGATAAGTACAAATTAATGGACAATTTCAATTAAACAAACTACCACCAAATATTATTTATATTTAAGTAAATTATAGTCACCAAAGAACCTAACGAACCCGTAGAGAGAAAGTAAATTAAATTAATAAATAACAATAAATTTCAGTTAGGAGCATATTATCAAAATAATTAAAAGTAAAAAATAAAAATTCTGATGCACTCTTATTTCTTTATTTTAGATTAAGACATTGTAGAATAAGTAACTTGTATTTATCTATGTACTTAGAATAAGTAGTAGATTAAGATGTTAATTATATAATTATTAAGTGTATCAAGTTTGAAAGATAATTGTTTTTTATTGTAAATGATTTTAAAAATTTAATTTTGCAATTAAAGAAAGAGTTAAAATCTACATGTTTCAAAGTTATTTATTTTGTTAACATTGGCAAGAATAACGTGTGTATAAAAAGTCAAAGTAAGATTTGTTGTAATATCTAATTTAGTAAACTGTACCGAATGAAAAATGAATTTGGTTCGGTTTGGTTACTACTTTGGTAAAATAGATATATCTCACGATCTATGACATATAGAAAGATTTGGAAAGCACAGATCGAAAGAGAAAGATGTGATCTACAGAACAGTGTTATGGTCGACCTGTTTGACAGAAAAATAGATTTGTGAATATCTGAGAAAAAATGGCGTCATTTCTACTTACAACCGCACAGTTCTTTGATTTTACGCATAAAAATATGCAAACTTTAGCAATTTTTTAAATATTATTTATAACGTTTTGTGGTTTTTTTTGCATGATTATGCATCTACGGAACATTACCTTTCCAACAGTATTTTATTTATTGCGATAGGAAGATTCTAAGTGGGCGAAATGTTGAATTGCAAAATACGTGTTTTTGGGTAACTACCAGAATAAAAAAAAACAAAAGAATTTTATGATTTGGAGATTTTTTGTTTTCCTTATTGTTAATATTGTCACAGTACTCCTTCTTGGACATTTGATAACTAGCTGACATCAAAGCAACCTATATTAGGGAACATAGAGTAGATAAGTCTGGTTTGAGGATTCTTGTTTTTAAATTTTGTATTATGAATATCGCAACAGTTTAAATATGACATGTTTAAATCTCTTTTTAAAATAATAAATTTGGCAAATTGTTTGAAATAGAAAATGTTTGTTAATAAAAATGTAATAATTTTACGTTGGAACAATTATAATGTATTATAACAAATAACACTTCTAGAATTTAAATTTTTCTTTTATTATAAAATTAAGTTTAAAATCATTTACAATAAAAACCAATTATTGTCCAAATCTGATGCATGTAATAGTCTACTTATACAATTAACGTCTAAACCTACTACTTATTCTAAGTACATCGTTAAATATAAATTGCTAATTCTACAATGTCTTAACCTAAAATAAAGAAATGAGTGTGCATCAGAATTTTACTTTTAAATTTTTTACTTTTAATTATTTTTATAAAATGCTCCGGCTAACTTAAGTTTATTATTTATTAATTTTATTTATTTTCTCGTTAAGGGTTCGTTAGGTTCTTTGGTGACTATAATTTACATATAAAATAGAATTTGGTGGTAGTTTATTTAATTGAGATTGTCCATTAATTTGTACTTATCGGCTTGGAAGTTTTATCACAGCTCCGATGTTCCTGGTTCCTTGCACGTGGTTCCCGTGTAGACTGCCCGTAGATGGATCGATTTGCCTTAATCTTTTCGACGAATCTTCTTTTCGTCTTACACTTCTATTCTCACACACTTTTGTGACGACGATTACTTTTAATTTATTGTATTAATATTCCTGTTCAAACACTTTTATAACGACGCTAATTTCTCACACACTCTTATGACGACGACTCTTTTAAACTTATACATGACGATTATCTTTTAACGATTCTTCGGAGATTATTATTAAATACTTATACAAAAAAAAAATAACGCAGTTACTATTTAATTTTGACTGTTAATTTCGGCTAAATCTTTCACAACGATCTTCTTTTCTACTAAAGAAACACTTGCTCCGGAACTCCCTCCTTCAATCAGTTAACAACCAAAAAGAACCTCGTGCGCTTCTCTTCCACCCCTATTTATAATGTCTAATTTCAAACGCTTTCTTCCGATCCTCTTCCTTCATTGGCTTATTTTAAATCTTGTACTTTATTTCAGAACTGACGCAATTTCCTTTCATTGGTCCTTTTCAAACATTTTCGGTTGAAGGCATTGACTTTTGGAATGGTTTATTTGACTCCTTGAGATCCGTGACTGATGTTAGAATAGTTTTTCTAGCTGTCAATCCTTTCAACTCTTTACAATTTATGGCCTGCTGAGCACTGACCTTTTGGGAGCCCTCTATTTCGTTACAGTATATTGAGATTTATAATGAACCTGTTTCTGTAAAAATGTTTTGTGTAATCAACAAATAAATATATAAATAAAAAATAACAATCAGCATCAGAGCGACCTATATTATTACACAATACAGACTTGATAAGTCTAGAATAACATCTGGCGAGTGTTGCAACCTAATTCTCATAATATTAAAAATATTGAAGACCAAAATACATTTAAAGGGGAATCCTTCCGGTGTTTCAATTCCTTTCACTTGATGAGGAATTTGCTCAGCCACAAGTGGTAAATCTGATCAACATTTGAGACCGTGACCAATTCAGAAATGATCCTTCTTTGTTCAGTTATTATATTATTTTTTTTAATAATTATATGTAATTCTATTATTTTGATTACATTTTATTAATTCATGATGATTTCATTGGTTCATGATAATGAACTATTGCTACAAAAAATATATTTCAGGATGTTTCATGATTTATACTAAGATTTTTTATTCTATTGTTTTTGACAATATTACTTGTAAAGATAGAATAAATTTTAACCTGCAACCATTAAAAATAAATAACTAGTCTTAAATAACAACACAGAATATTTTCAACAGTTAGTCAGGTAACTTCAAGAAGTGATTTTGCACATCAAAATAATAAAGAAAATTGTTCCTATAAACTTAAAACAAGATGGATTACGAAAATGGAATTGAGATATCAATACCAAACTTTGGAGGTTTTATACTGTTTGTTTGCAGTGTGCCACAAATATGATTAATTTTTACTGAACCTATTTGAAAGTGTTCATTTTACAAGACATAAAATATTTAGCACTTTTAATATTGAAGGAGATGTTTTTATTTTTGTTTGTTGTATGTTCATGGATAGCTGAGATATCGGTATAAAACTAAAAAGAAGATGAATTCTTGAAAAGTGTTTTGTGGATCCTTATTTCAAGGGTGATTGACCTGTGCTAAGTGTGAAATGTATAACTGTAAACCAACATCTTGATTTCACTATAAACATATATCAATAGAAAGAACGAGCTACTATAAAACCAATACTCAGAATAAAATTATAAAATACATAAAAATCCTACATCTAGAAAAATATGTGAGCTGGGTACAAAAATGTTATACATTATAAATAGACTACATTATACATTACATTAATGCTTTTTTGGTCAAATTTTGTTCAAATTACATAATAGGATGTTTTTAGGATTATTTTTGAAAATTATGTTAACTACAATAATTGCTTAAAAAGTTTAAAATGGCAGCTATTAAAATGTTGTTTTTTTTTACTTGTAGTTTTGCACTAATTCAACTTAAAATAACTTACATTGTCATTCTGCATCAAATGATATCAAACCTAACTTCAAGTAAGTGCCAAAGTTATAGTTAAAATTGTATTTTCGGAATATGAGATCTTAATTTTAGAACCTAAACAGTAAAAATATACAATTCATGAATTAAGAATACTTACAAAAGCTAAATGATTGTAAAAATAAATGAAAATCAAAGACACATCATGCTATGCTATTAACTAACAGACAATCAAGTCATGCCAGACGTAGTGTCTATTTGATGATATTATTTATCCAGTTACCTAGTAACATTGGTAATGAAAGGATGTGGTCACAATCAAAAGCTTACCTTTTTTCAATAAACAACATGACGAATACGAAATTAGTAAGTTTAAATGTATAATAATTGTGAATACATAGGTGTTAGTATAATATGTGTAAAGTGAACTTGTTTTGTATTATGTGTGAGTTGCGCCTGAAATAACTATAGCAACCAATAAGTAAACAAAACTACTTTTGACAACAAATAAAGGTATGTTAATCAATTTAACACAGTAGTTCAAATGGCTAAAAATGAAAGTAAATGATATTGTTCAATTTCCACAAACATAAATAGTACAATTTTCTCTAGAGTTTATTCATTGATTCATCCTTAAAGTCTTCTTACTCATCCACCGTTCTAGTGATATTCAAATAGGCTGCTTACTTTATTGTATATATTGTACTAATTCAAAAATTCAGATAAATGCAGAAAATACTTACACTATACAGGTTTTCTATAAGTGTTGCAACTTCTTTATCTTGGACGAAAAGGTTATGGCCACCAGGGACATTCTTCATAATGTGTCGTTCAATCTTTTCATTCTCCAGAACTGCCATTCCATTATCAATCAAAATGGGCGGTGGTGTGGCTTCGAAATTTGTTCTGTGAATATAAAAACAAGATGTCTATGTACAGTTATTAGACATTTTAAAAATTGGATTCTGTGTTAAGCGGGGCGGAAAATATATATATTTTTTTAAGTAAGATTATTTTTCTGCGTGATTTCCTGAATCTAACAGTATATAACACTTGTAGTAAAAAAAATAGTTTATGGTAAATAAAAAATAATATATAAAGGTTTGCACCGTAATCAGAGCAAATAAACGAGACTCTTCAGCTGTACAGATATACTGGACCTCAAAAGTATTTTATATATTTATTTTTGTTGTGTTGGCTAACCTGTTCATAAAGTAATAACAATATTATAAAACAGGTGAGTATTGTTGTCTGTTGTTATGAAAAGGAATAGGTTAGGTTTCAGTAAAACAGTGATAAAATTTCTTTGACAAAGTTTAGTTTGTAAAATCTTTGTGTTTTTAAAATTATAGTGAGATTTGTGTTGCTAAGTGATGGCTAATAAAAGGAAAATTGGATCTAGAAGATCTGTTTTCAAAGCTAGGAAGAATGTTGGTCAGCCTAAAATATCAGACTAAAGCCCTGAAATAAACATTGCAACTAGTAGGCCTAAACAATCTTCGAGGTCTAAGGAAAAACTGAATAATAACTTATCCATCTATGACAGCAAAACTGAGACAACAGAATATGAAATAATAGATGTGAGTAACCTTAAAATAGTGTCATGCAAGAGCTTAGGCCTACTTTTAAAGCATTGTCAGATCCAGAGCTGCTAAAAAAATGTGTAAAGGGGAAAACCCATAATCCCTATGAAAGTCTGAACAATGTAATTTGGTCACGGATACCAAAAACAACTTTTGTTGGCCTTGATACTCTTAACTTTGGTTTTTTTGATGCTGTACTCTCTTACAATGATGGCTACTTATCAAAAATTAAAGTATTAGGACATTTAGGGTTCTCTGCTGGATGTAATACGGGAAAGCCATGAAAAGACTCGATTTGGAACGTGTCCAAAAAGCAGAAAAAGCACTTAAGGATCTTGAAAAAAAAAAAACCAGGCAATCTAGATCACTTGCAAAGAGAAGATTAGAGGACCTTTATGATGAAGATGAAGACCCTAACAACCCATCTTACAGTGCTGGACATTATTAGATGTAATTTAATTCATTTTATATTCACTTGCTTAGTTTTTTCAAGTTTTCCGAAAGTTGACTTTTTTTATACAAGATGCCAGATATTTCAGGAACCGCTAGAGATATCATCATAACTTTTTTTTCTAAGATCATGTTATAATAAACTAGTGTTTAACATGAGATTTTTGTCCATATTTAATTATAGGCTGAGAAAAAAATTAAAATAAAACAAAAAATATACATTTATAAAAAAGCTTACGAAAAATTTGTTTTTCATTAATAAGAGAAAACTATGTGTTAATCACTAGATGTTGAGCATATCTTTAAAATTTAAAAAAAATTATGAGTCTAGGCCTAATAGTTTTCTTAATATATGGCATTTGCTTAACATTGAGTCGGATTTGCTTAATGGGAGTCGGACTGCCCTTAAAGGATGTCAAAATATTTTACACTCAAAAATATTCTCCATAACACTAGTTAAATTACACATTTCTTTATAAATGTTAAAAGCTATAAAATTCTCACAATGTTTCAAAACATTTAGCCTTTTCGACTTGCAATTTGATACTCAAAAATTCATTTAATTAGTGTTAATGTATTTCCAAATCATTATTCCAAATGGTATGAATTAAGTTGAGCATATACTTTAATTTTTAAAAGAGTACAGGAAGGAAAAAGAGCACAAACTTATGATTATCCAAAATGAATTAAGAGCATCTGCTCTAAACATAACTTTCTACTTCACTTTGTTGTATTATTAAAATGTTCCCTAAAAAGTAGAGACTTGTTGTCGAATAATTACAGATAGATTTCAAGATGTAGAAATTCTGTTAGGTACCAGAAAATCAAGAATTATAACACTCTTCAAATTTTCTGGAGAAAATGTAGCCTGGATAGAAAAAGAGCATTTCTAGGATAAGCGAGAAGAGCTGTGGACACATCTTCTGTGTTACTATAGTGCCTGTGTATTACTTTGAAAAAGTAAAAGAAGTTTTGTAGATAGTTTTGTAAATTTCTTGAATTATTGTGTATCAATTGAAAATTGTTCTAAAGGAAAAATAGTAAGTAAACATTTACATGGCTTTTTAAGATGTGAAGAAAGTGTTTATATTGATGATTTGAGATTGTATATTAAAGAATTATTTGGTGAAAATATTTCAACTCTAAATATTCAAAGTTGTCGATCAGAAAGAAATTGGTTAAAAATATAACTAAAGAAGATATAAATCCATTCCATAACATTAATAGTTCTAAATTTAATTTCAACTATCATATTCATAATTGGGCAGAAAGTATTACTCACTTTCTACTACACACCCATTTGTTGTAGAACATAACATAACAAGTATTTAGAAACTTATTTTAATGATTTTCAGTTTAAGAATCACAATGTTTTTACTGGTTTTGGACATTATGCTTAATTTTATAATGATTGGACATTACTAGTAGTTTCTCGGTGGAGTAAATATCATTCATTTTTTAATTTGAAAAGACCTTGCCTGTATTTGTATGAACAATCTAATGTTGGTATATTAAGTATTATTGAACAAATAATTGATAAACATAATTTGAAATTGTTTTTTTTATCCTGGTGTTGGACAATGCGACCTTCATTTCATGTTTAATGTTAATCTTTATAACATTAACTTTTTTAAGGTTATGTGAAGGTAGGCAATATGCTTATCCAGTTAAATTTAAATGAGATTTGATATTAACATGGTCCAAACCAATTATTTGTATTTCTAAGTAACTGATGAATGAATTACCGAAGAAAGAAGTGTCTATACAGATACAGGAAGAGAATTTTCAAGAAACCATCTTACAACCTTACAAGAGATAGGATTGGGACAGAATATCAGGAAAAGAGAATAGAAGTGTCCCTTCTGTCAAGTTATGACTACAAAACTTGAGGCTGTAAGGTTTAGAAAGGGGTATGACAAGAAGAGAACTGTCCATGTTGGTAAAATTGGATTATCAAGTTTATCCTTCTAAATTATTTTTAACAGGATTACCTGAAGTCTGGAGGTGGTTTCTGCATGTCTACTGTAGTGACTTTCAGACTGATGGTCTTAAGCTCAGCGAGCAGATACAAGTCCATGAAATATTCTTGACAGAATAGACATGCACCTTTCCTTCGGCCATCGATTGTGGATGCCTGCACAAAAATCAAGGAAAATATTAACAACATTTATGAAATAGACATTACAATACTACCTAATTATAGAAGTTAATAAGATATAACTTAATTATAGTAATTACTAGTCATTTAATAATAATTAGAAACAAGATTTACTTTTAACTTTCCTACTACTGTACCTCTATTTTATAAAATCTTATTATTAAATTCAATCATCTCACAACAAACACTATTTAATGACATGAGAATGTATGGCTGGATTACCAAAATAATCAACAAATATAGTAGTGGACTGAGAGTTAAGGTGAGAATAAAAAACTACATCCTCAACATCGTAGATATTATTCACACTATAGTCAATTCATTATACTAGACATATGCAGTAACGATTTAACAAGGTCTTTCCATACAACAAAAGACATTAATTGATAATATTTTAATGATTTCATTACCTCTCAATTTACGTTTACAGAAATATAGACTATTTTCTTTATAAAAATGATTAATCTGTGTTTTCAAGTGTAGGATGATTCCATATAGAACAATTAATTGCCAGTGACTGTAATTTATATTGTTAAAACTGAATTTGTTAGTATTTATATTCATAGAAATGATTTTAGATGGAGTCACTGAATGTAGAATGTCAACCTGGATAAAATATAGCATTGTAATGAAAATGTTTTTTATATAATGATGTTGTGTTATATCTAGGTGTGAATTTAAACACAGTTTATGATAGAGCAGCTTGCAATATATAAATTTTAAACAAGTTGATATTCACTTAATATAAAGAAAATGAAGTACATGTTTCTTTCGCTTCAACATTTTTGGGCTGAAAATAATTTACCTTTGAAGTGTGGTAGTTATTTGTCCAATGTAGATATTTGGTTATTTCATTTATTGAGAGAACACATTGGTCACAATGTATTATTATTTTCAATATTGAAAATTCAAAAATATATTTAGATATTTCGTAAGATTATTCACATTTTAGATAAAATTATGAAGGTTTGTTTTGTTTATATTTAGACATTATTAGAGAGGGCATGGAGTATGTCTTGTATATCTGTATTGAAACCACTAATAATGACTCAAAAAGTTGTAGAGAAAAACCAACGACTTTTTCAATGATATATAAGAGAACTTGATTTATTTATTATCTTATATTCACAAAATTATATAACATCTCTACTCGACTAGAAAAGTTCAGATTGATTTAGTGTGTGTTACACAATTAAATAAATCATATTCAAGTACTAAATCTTGTAATATCATACATATTTTATTTAATAATATCTCAAAACAATTAAAAGATAAGCTATCATATTCTATGCTCTTGCACACAAAAGAAGTGTTAATAAATTGTACAAAGTTGGGAGAAAAGGGATTTTAGATATAGTAAGCATTTCCTTGTGTTTTCCAATTCTGAAGTTTCAAATCTTTGAGCATCTATATTGAGCTAGGTCGTTATCCACATGTAGTTATTATGTTTTTGTGAAATCATTACATTTTTGTTAAATATTGTCGAGGAGACCCAGGAAACAACAATCAACGTTTTCTGCTACTTTTCTTGTTAAATTCAACAAACGATTAAAACAAGGTAAACACAAATCTGTTTAATCCCTTTATTTATTCAGTGTTATTAGAATCAACACTCATTTTATATAGTACATCTAGGGTATGATGTGATGTTTAAGAATTGTTATTTAATGTTTAATATGCCATGAGAAATAACATGACAACCAACAAATGGAGTAATCATTAACAAACTGTACGTCATTACCCTAGAGCCTGTTCGCCATGTGTTGTCATTTTTTTTTATCTATGACATATTTTGATTTTAACACTTTCTTAAAATTTAAATATAAACTATTAAAATTATATAAAACAACTGTTAGTTGTTTAAATTTATAAAAATTAGTATGATTGTCTTTTTTAATTAGAGTAAAAGAGGCAGCCGAGTTGGCAGAACGCACTACTATTAATTTCACCCTCCTACTGCATACTATCCTGAGTAAAGACATTGATTTACAACCACTGTCTAAGAATGAATGCATGAAAATCTAAGATTCATATTTGATATTTAGGTTGAACCAACTACCTTAAAGACTTCGGTTTTACACACCACCTCTCTATATATAATGTAGTATCCAGAAACAATATACTGATGGGGTATAAGGTATAATATAGTTATCACTGTTGAATCATGTCACTTCCATTAAAAACAGCACACTCATATATTATTTTTACACGTATGGGAGATAGAAATGTTTGATTTCTTGATAGAGAGGTGCTTAGAAATTTTTAAAAAATAATTTCAAAAATCCAACATAAAGAATTAATTTGTATTTAGTAACGTCGAACTATGGGGTAATGTCCGCAGAAGAATAGAATTAGAGGACTACCTGCCAGATCGGCTGCTTTTTATGTATCTTGTGGCAACTCTTATTCTCTGTGGGTCTTCTCTGCTTTTTACTTTCTCTCATTTTCCTTTTCCTGTCTGCAAAACAACTTAAGTTCACATTACTTACATGTTGTTTTTGTTTTAGATGAAGAACGGTAAAAGACAACAAGTGAACAGATGAGGACCTTGACAAAGACAAGGAAGCAAGAGTAAGTAGCAAATCTATAAAAAATAGCCTTAAGTCTGGCGATACTGATGCTCCACACATCAAAAAGGTCTATATTTTCTAAATATCAAGAACAAGAAATGGCCCTCCATGTGATTAAATTGGCCAAATCATTTTATGGAATTACTCCAAAAAAATAATATGTATTGCTTTTGATTTTGCTTTAAAAAATAGGATCCCCAATAACTTCTCACAACAGAAAAGAGCAGCTAGAGAAGATTGGTTACCTGGCTTTTGGAGAGAAAAAAAAGTTCTGTTAGTATCAGAAAACCTGAAGATATGCGTTTGAATAATATAATTGGTTTCAACAGAGATTAAATTGGTAAATTGTTTCCAAACTTGACAAATTTGATGAACAAGTTCCTCCTCTACAAATGTTTAATGTAGATCTAAGTGGGATATCTAGTGTCTAAAAAGCAGGTGCCATTCTAGATCCCTAGGGGTCAAAAACAGGTTGGAGCAATAAACTAGCGAGGAAAGAGGAATAATAATAACAATAATGTTTTGAATGTGTATGCCATTGGAACATACATCCCACCAATCCAGGGTAGTGCATACAAATTTAGGAACAATGGCATGTTCTTGTTGTCCATACCACTACACTCGTCAATTACGTTCTATGGGCTTGTAACAGACTTGAAAACAGTTTTTAATCTAGAGTGTGATGGGAAAGCAAAATCATAGTTTTAGATGTTTCTAATATCTTGATAAAATTTTACATCAAGGTAGTAAAAATGGAAAAACAAGTTTCAAAGCAACAGAAATCTACCCACTTAATCCAGGAATTTTAAATGAGAAAGATTTTTTTGTTGTAAATCTCACAGCTAGGAGGGCGAAACAAGAGAATTACAACCAGCATTAGAAAATGTTATCTCAACCTCACTTTCAGTTGAAAAGAATCAAAAAGGAGACGATTTCTATATCTCTATTGGAGAGATTTCACCAATGCCATATATATCTGGGTCTATGGCAAGTAAATCAGGAAAGGATAACAGACACAAACACAAAAAAAAAAACAACACTTAAAACATCTGACATCAACACCAATGAAAATAATGCTCCAGAAAAAGGAAGTCAAGAGAAAATTAAAAGCAGATAAGGAATTGAAAGTTAATACAAGAGACACAAAATGATGCAAAGAAGAATAAACCATCTTGTAGCAATACTAACGACAAAGCATCAAATAGTAAATACATAGACTTTAAGCCTCTTGAGCAAATAACTGAAGACAATTTGTACTGATAGGCCTAATGATAATGATCTTTGATTTATATGATGAGTGTTATAGTTACGAATACCTGCTGTGTTTGTGGAGAATTTGGGCTGGACAAAGGATTATGGTATCAACATTCAAAAACAGCCTGCAAGAACTGGACACAGTTCATGAGGCAAGAAAGCTGCATGAAGTGTACTTGTGCAACTTTTGCAGTGTTTAAAAAATAAAATTTGTACAGATTTTCTATTGTTACTTTTAAAACACTTATAGTATGCCATTAGACTTTTCTAATTTTTGTTTAAAAAATTTTTAATATTATTTTTCATGTCAAACGACAAACTTATTTTGTTCGATTTGTTGAAAAATTTAGTGTTAATACTTACTAACCTATTTAACTAGAATTAAAAATTTTTATTTAAGGCGAATAGTATGTGTAGCCTATACTATTAACCCGGTTGGAAGGGTAATGACGAACAAGGTAATTTTTTTTATAAACATGATTTTCAATATAAATGAAATAATTGTGAAATATTGTTAACGAGGTGATTAAAAAGACAAAAATTATCGGTTATATAATGCAAATTATTTTTGTCATTAGCTTTTATAATTTTGTGTAATTTGACATCAAATCTTTAATGATCGCATTTACCCTGGTCTCCTCTATGCATAATTCAAAGGATATTGAGATGAAAAATAGAATATGTTTTCTATGCATGTATCAAGTATATTCATATATGTAGGAATGAACTACTATATTTAAAAATAAAAATGTATTGTTTTAGGAAATAAATAAAGAATTGTTAAAACACTATGACAAATTTTTACTTTTTGCCCCTAGAAACACATTTAAATAAATTTCAGAATGAATAAGGGGATTATTCTTACTAATTATCTAGTGACTTAAAATTTTGCAATTTTGTAGGTATCCAACGGAGTGATCAGATTTTTTATGAAAGCGCTTGGGTCTAAAGGAGAAAGGTTGGCACAATCTGATTTTCATGAAACTCATATTAACTTTATCACAGAAATGAATGTACTGTAATGGATTTTGGATCGATGTCTATCTTGTCATTGCTCTATAGCTGAAACAAGTTTGCCGATTTGATCAAATTTGGTATGTGGATATATTTTTGGCGTATCTGTAAGCACCCCCCCCCCAATAACGTAAAATTTAGAGATAGCTACCATAAGACTAAAAATCAAAATTACGATTGTTTAAAAAAATTGGTTTAAAACATTTTAATACATTTTCTAAAACACCCATACAAAACATATTGGTTCGCCATCTACCCAAAACGGTTCACGGTAAATTCTAGTCAAATACTATTGGGGACAAGTTTGGAACAAGGATACTAGGACAAGTTTATAGCTCAAGCGTAGCAAATCTTAGGCTTTATATAAACATTAAAAAACAAAATTCACGAATTGTTGATAAGGCTCAGGAACACGTTACGTGAGTTCCTTATACGTTATTATGGGTCGGCAATAAAGAAAATTACGTTTAATTCTTTCTCTTTTATTGAGAAGTAAAAATACATATTAGAGGAGATGTCGAAGTATATTATTTTTGGTACCCTGGATGGATAGTTAGTGCAATGATTTATTCTCTACAAAGTAAAAACGAGGAAGAAGCGTTCACTATCATGCCTTGACCTACTGGAAGACACACCTCAGTGTTGAAGCTGATGACGTCACGATGAGTCAGCTGGCACAGCATCTGTTATAGAGAAGCCACCTGTTGTAATATCTCTTCGTCTTTATTGCTATCGACCGTAGTAGAATCGATTGCGATTCACAACCACGTAGTAATATAATAATTTTCCCAAGTTTTATAGGGAAATTTTTGTTCGTATAACTGGAAATGTAAATTGTATCAGGAGTGAACAAAATCCACGTCCCTCTCCTTTCACTAAACTGTCACTGGTGACATTTCACTTAAACTATTTTTAGTATCATACAATAAATACAAGTAGACCTAAAACAATAACACTGCGAGAGTTAGCAAAAAGAAATTTGATAGTTAAAAATGTTTTCAATTCATTACATCATAATCCTAACAATTAGTGATAACACTGGTTATCATGTTTAATGCAACCAATCACTTATAAGGGCAATGACGATTTTACACTCACAGACCAGTGAATCATCGACCATTACTACTACATTCTAAAGCTGATGTTTAGGGTTGTGTAAGGCCCCGGGCACGATACGAGCGGTGAGCGTCGAGCGTCGAGCGTCAGAGCGGCACCGCTCTGCAATCGGGCCCCATATGTTGCCGTGCAAATTTGAAGAGGGGTGTCACGTTAGACCTGAGCGGTGAGCGACAGTGAGCGGCACCGCTTAGCGTCGAAGGCACCGCCAAACCCTGCCCGATTACTTATTGTACGACGCTCGACGCTCAGAGGAGTCATGCTTCTTCCCACGGTTTTCAATCTTGTTCAAGATGTCAGAGGAGCAAGAACCACGTGGGCCTCCGGCCAAACTTAAGAAAAAGGACATTGTTGCTTTGAAAAAGCTTAATGATACTCAAATTGAAAGTTTGATATGTGAAGTTCAGTGTCCTTCTTCTACTGTTAATGGGATGAACCCCCCCATCGTTTTATCCCAAGCTTGCACCCCCGAACTACACGCCTTTTCAATATTGAATTTTCCGATAACAACAGAAGATGTACCAGGTCCTCACTCGAAGGCATATTGCGACACACTGGTGGCTGGATACAAATCAGGCTCAAACAGCCGCGCTAACGCCCTTGTATCGTGACCACCCTCGCCGTTCTGGTGACGCTCGAGTACCGCTCGACGCTCACCGCTCGTATCGTGCCCGGGGCCTAAGACGTCATCGATATTTACCCATCCCTATGAAACATTTTTGGGGGATTACAATTTTTATGTAGAAAATAGAAAGTATTGAAAATTGACAATCAATGTTTGGTCTCCAATGGCTGGGATAAATTAGTTGGGTTAACAAAAGTTAGCTAATATATATATACGCATACGACTGAGAGAGGCGAGTATTCGGCACTTGGTCTGTATGTTTGTTACACAGTACCAATCGTCATGAAATTTAAGAATATTATAATTGTAAATAAGCGGTTTACGTAGGCTATATGGTTTTTTTTTTAATGTTAATTTTCCGGTTTAAATTGGCGCCCTTTCAAAACAGTTACTGCACGGTCAAAGAAAGACATGGTCAATGACTAGGAATACAGTGCGCGCATAATCAATATAATGGTTTGAACGAGGCATAAATAGCAATGGTAAAAAATCCCTTATTTAAAGAGACAACGGTAGGGTCGGAAAAATATACGCTTTCAGAAATGAATGCAATAATGTATACATAGTCCGAAAAAATGTAATTATATAGAAAAGGTAATTTAATCATTAAATACCTAAAACTTTACCATAGCGATCAGTATGACAATATCAAGGGAATATTATCATGTGCATTTTTTAATTAGTTGTTTTACTTTTTTTATTGCCTTACTTTGAGGTTATGTGTACAATTACTGCGCAATGACAGCTGCTAACTGTGAACAAAGGGGAACAGACATACTTTGGCATTGCACTGTGTGGGAAGAGAGGCGTTACACATGACAAACCCACACATGGAGGCCTCACCCTTCATGGTCTGGAGGAAGCTTTATATTTATTTCTTATTTATATTTGATTTAGAAACATATTTTATTCCGTGTCTGAATCACATCCTAAATCTTTTTTAACAAAATTCTCAACTCAAGAAACAATGGAAAGATATTTATAAAACTTATTAGACTACTATTTATAATTAATATATTTTTCTGATCGATTTTAGTTATTAGATATAATAATTTTGTTTGTTTGTTTAAAAGCGAAATCGTGGCTATCATCGCCTCAACAAAAAAGAGCATAAAATCCACCCTCAATATAAAACTGGAGAAGGGGAAATGTTAACAAATTTAAAATAGCCTACAACTTTTATCATTTTTTTCTGAAGTTAAATAAGTGGCAACTCTGAAGTTCTTATTCCACTCATTAGAGTCTAGGTTGCTCTTGTTTTAATGTTCACACTTGTAATGTTAAAAACCTATGCATTTAAATTAGTGTGTTAGTATTATAATTTTATTGTGTTTAATTAACTCTTAAGTTAAGAGTTACACGCAACATTTGTTTAACTGGTATTTATACTTCTGTTGTTTTTAACAGATGGTAGTTAAAATGATTGATAATGTTCGAGTATTTTTATGAAACATTTCTTATTTATGTTTGCTTCTTTTGATAATTTAGTTTTCGTCTATTTATCTTTTAACAGACTGTATTTAGTGATTTATATCGACTAATTCATCGCCTGAAGATAAAGAAAATTGAAAAGTGACAAATAAATTATTTTAATAGAGTACATACTTTATTACTCCAGCACAATTGGTCATATTACTGTTCTTATTTTTTTATTGGTGAAAGAATGAATGAATTACATTTCCATGAAAAATCCAACATCCCGTTACAACACGTTTATACATTACGCCATCTCACATGCTCTTGACTTACTGTCCAAGATAAAAATGGAATTTATTATGCCTATATTACGCTACGGATGATATCATCGGGATGAAACAGACAAATTCCAAGCCTTTTACACATCAATCAATTAAACACTAGCACAGCTAGAGAACTCAATCTACCTCGATACAGAAGTATAATCGATCGGACTAATGTTACTCCAATTTATAGATATACAAGTTACATATAAGGTGTGTCAAGTGTTGGAAGAAATCACAGGGGGGGGGGGAGGAATAGTGTAATTGTTATCTTAATAATATTTATTTTATATTTCGCTATATTTTATTTACAAGATGCTATAAGTTAATTAAATTTATTTTTGTTTTTTCTAGGCTGCTTGTTACGCAACGTTCGTCCATTATATATTTGACTTAAAAACGCCCTTAGTCATTACACTCGCGTCTTTGCTTTGCAACCGTGTAGTAACTGTTAGGAGTGGTCCGTCATTGTTAACGGAAAATAAAATTTAAAGAAACTTTTTAATTACTTCGTTCTGCCTATTTATAATATTGCATTACGATAGGTAGCGTTTGCATAACAAACACACCATACACAACTCTTATGAAATGCCAAATAGTTGAGTTAAAATATGAAACTTTCTTTGCTTAGGCGAAAAATAACAACCCATATTCAACAGATAGTAACACCCAGGTTACTCGCTACTTTGACTAAAATGTTGACACCTAATTTTCAGAATCATTACAAATGACGGATGCGATTTTATAGCTCGAAACTCCAATCTATAAATTTTAAAAAACAAAAACAGAAATCATTGCAACTGACAATCAGATTTTATAGCTGAAAACTCCAATCTATGAATTCAAATAAAACAGAAATCATTACAAATGACGGATGCAGATTTTATAGCTGGAAACTCCAATCTATGAATTCAAATAAAACAGAAATCATTACAAATGACGGATGCAGATTTTATAGCTGGAAACTCCAATCTATGAATTCAAATAAAACAGAAATCATTACAAATGACGGATGCAGATTTTATAGCTGGAAACTCCAATCTATGAATTCAAATAAAACAGAAATCATTACAAATGACGGATGCAGATTTTATAGCTGGAAACTCCAATCTATGAATTCAAATAAAACAGAAATCATTACAAATGACGGATGCAGATTTTATAGCTGGAAACTTCAATCTATGAATTCAAATAAAACAGAAATCATTACAAATGACGGATGCAGATTTTATAGTTGGAAACTCTATGAAGTCAAATAAAACAGAAATCATTACAAATGACGGATGCAGATTTTGTAGTTGGAAACTCTAATCTATATATTCAAATAAAACAGAAATCATTACAAATGACGGATGCAGATTTTATAGCTGGAAACTCCAATCTATGAATTCAAATAAAACAGAAATCATTACAAATGACGGATGCAGATTTTATAGCTGGAAACTCCAATCTATGAATTCAAATAAAACAGAAATCATTACAAATGACGGATGCAGATTTTATAGCTGGAAACTCCAATCTATGAATTCAAATAAAACAGAAATCATTACAAATGACGGATGCAGATTTTATAGCTGGAAACTCCAATCTATGAATTCAAATAAAACAGAAATCATTACAAATGACGGATGCAGATTTTATAGCTGGAAACTCCAATCTATGAATTCAAATAAAACAGAAATCATTACAAATGACGGATGCAGATTTTATAGCTGGAAACTTCAATCTATGAATTCAAATAAAACAGAAATCATTACAAATGACAGATGCAGATTTTATAGTTGGAAACTCTATGAAGTCAAATAAAACAGAAATCATTACAAATGACGGATGCAGATTTTGTAGTTGGAAACTCTAATCTATGAATTCAAATAAAACAGAAATCATTACAAATGACGGATGCAGATTTTATAGTTGGAAACTCTATGAAGTCAAATAAAACAGAAATCATTACAAATGACGGATGCAGATTTTATAGCTGGAAACTTCAATCTATGAATTCAAATAAAACAGAAATCATTACAAATGACGGATGCAGATTTTATAGTTGGAAACTCTATGAAGTCAAATAAAACAGAAATCATTACAAATGACGGATGCAGATTTTGTAGTTGGAAACTCTAATCTATATATTCAAATAAAACAGAAATCATTACAAATGACGGATGCAGATTTTATAGCTGGAAACTCCAATCTATGAATTCAAATAAAACAGAAATCATTACAAATGACGGATGCAGATTTTATAGCTGGAAACTCCAATCTATGAATTCAAATAAAACAGAAATCATTACAAATGACGGATGCAGATTTTATAGCTGGAAACTCCAATCTATGAATTCAAATAAAACAGAAATCATTACAAATGACGGATGCAGATTTTATAGCTGGAAACTCCAATCTATGAATTCAAATAAAACAGAAATCATTACAAATGACGGATGCAGATTTTATAGCTGGAAACTCCAATCTATGAATTCAAATAAAACAGAAATCATTACAAATGACGGATGCAGATTTTATAGTTGGAAACTCTATGAAGTCAAATAAAACAGAAATCATTACAAATGACGGATGCAGATTTTATAGCTGGAAACTTCAATCTATGAATTCAAATAAAACAGAAATCATTACAAATGACGGATGCAGATTTTATAGTTGGAAACTCTATGAAGTCAAATAAAACAGAAATCATTACAAATGACGGATGCAGATTTTGTAGTTGGAAACTCTAATCTATATATTCAAATAAAACAGAAATCATTACAAATGACGGATGCAGATTTTATAGCTGGAAACTCCAATCTATGAATTCAAATAAAACAGAAATCATTACAAATGACGGATGCAGATTTTATAGCTGGAAACTCCAATCTATAAATTCAAATAAAACAGAAATCATTACAAATGACGGATGCAGATTTTATAGCTGGAAACTCCAATCTATGAATTCAAATAAAACAGAAATCATTACAAATGACGGATGCAGATTTTATAGCTGGAAACTCCAATCTATGAATTCAAATAAAACAGAAATCATTACAAATGACGGATGCAGATTTTATAGCTGGAAACTCCAATCTATGAATTCAAATAAAACAGAAATCATTACAAATGACGGATGCAGATTTTATAGCTGGAAACTCCAATCTATGAATTCAAATAAAACAGAAATCATTACAAATGACGGATGCAGATTTTATAGCTGGAAACTCCAATCTATGAATTCAAATAAAACAGAAATCATTACAAATGACGGATGCAGATTTTATAGCTGGAAACTCCAATCTATGAATTCAAATAAAACAGAAATCATTACAAATGACGGATGCAGATTTTATAGCTGGAAACTCCAATCTATGAATTCAAATAAAACAGAAATCATTACAAATGACGGATGCAGATTTTATAGCTGGAAACTCCAATCTATGAATTCAAATAAAACAGAAATCATTACAAATGACGGATGCAGATTTTATAGCTGGAAACTCCAATCTATGAATTCAAATAAAACAGAAATCATTACAAATGACGGATGCAGATTTTATAGCTGGAAACTCCAATCTATGAATTCAAATAAAACAGAAATCATTACAAATGACGGATGCAGATTTTATAGCTGGAAACTCCAATCTATGAATTCAAATAAA
Organism: Aphrophora alni; assembly: GCA_963513935.1. Lineage (NCBI taxonomy): Eukaryota > Metazoa > Arthropoda > Insecta > Hemiptera > Aphrophoridae > Aphrophora > Aphrophora alni. The sequence continues at coordinate 130,630,296 of OY740767.1, forward strand.
ACAGAAATCATTACAAATGACGGATGCAGATTTTATAGCTGGAAACTCCAATCTATGAATTCAAATAAAACAGAAATCATTACAAATGACGGATGCAGATTTTATAGCTGGAAACTCCAATCTATGAATTCAAATAAAACAGAAATCATTACAAATGACGGATGCAGATTTTATAGCTGGAAACTTCAATCTATGAATTCAAATAAAACAGAAATCATTACAAATGACGGATGCAGATTTTATAGTTGGAAACTCTATGAAGTCAAATAAAACAGAAATCATTACAAATGACGGATGCAGATTTTGTAGTTGGAAACTCTAATCTATATATTCAAATAAAACAGAAATCATTACAAATGACGGATGCAGATTTTATAGCTGGAAACTCCAATCTATGAATTCAAATAAAACAGAAATCATTACAAATGACGGATGCAGATTTTATAGCTGGAAACTCCAATCTATGAATTCAAATAAAACAGAAATCATTACAAATGACGGATGCAGATTTTATAGCTGGAAACTCCAATCTATGAATTCAAATAAAACAGAAATCATTACAAATGACGGATGCAGATTTTATAGCTGGAAACTCCAATCTATGAATTCAAATAAAACAGAAATCATTACAAATGACGGATGCAGATTTTATAGCTGGAAACTCCAATCTATGAATTCAAATAAAACAGAAATCATTACAACTGACGGATGCAGATTTTATAGTTGGAAACTCTATGAAGTCAAATAAAACAGAAATCATTACAAATGACGGATGCAGATTTTTATACCTGTAAACTCCAATCTATAAATTCAAATAAAACAAAAATCATTACAAATGACGGATGCAGATTTTATACCTGTAAACTCCAATCTATAAATTCAAATATAACAGAAATCATTACAAATGACGGATGCAGATTTTATACCTGTAAACTCCAATCTATAAATTCAAATATAACAGAAATCATTACAAATGACGGATGCAGATTTTATACCTGTAAACTCCAATCTATAAATTCAAATAAAACAGAAATAATTACAAATGACGGGTGCAGATTTTATAGTTGGAAACTCTATGAAGTCAAATAAAACAGAAATCATTACAAATGACGGATGCAGATTTTATAGTTGGAAACTCTAATCTATAAATTCAAATAAAACAGAAATGACGGATGCAGATTTTATAGCTGAAAAAATAAACCCCCATCTATAATTGGTATAGCACAGAAATCCATAGGAATGATTGGCTGCTCTCAACTAATTCAGATTAAAGTAGTTTTTTCACCTCATGTTCGTATAGAAATATAATTAAGTAAAATGACAATTTAAAATTTGTTTGAATGTTTATGAACGAATTCCCATCTATTGCATATGGTAAGGTTGTCGAGACGGCTGCTGGTATTAGTTAAAAACAAACTTTCAATCCATGTCCGACTGTTGAGCCAGCCTAGTATTAACCTCACCGTGTTAATTGTGTTTTCTTTATACACGCACGTACAGCTCATAAACACTCGGGCGACGTGACGCTTTGCTAGCCCTACCTTTTACTCTGTGCTCTTGCTGGCTGTTAAACTCTACTCTCTTGTTTTTAAAAGAACAAAATTTTCTTCTTTTAATAAAATGTTCTAACATTATACATTTTTAAGCAATGCTATGTAAAGGAAACACTGTGTGATGGACGAGGAAGAATGCGACAAGAAGTTGACTAAATGGGACATCCACGGCAGATTCGAGGACTTTGTTTGAAAGATAAAATGTTATACTTGGCTGTGCCCATTAGTGGGCTAGCCAAATAGATTTTGATAAAGGCAAAGAGTGTCTTTGTTCAGTCGAATTCATCATCGCCGAGAGAGAGAGAGAGAGAGAGAGAGAGAGAGAGAGAGAGAGAGAGAGAGAGAGAGAGAGAGAGAGAGAGAGAGAGAGAGTGAGAGTGAGAGAGAGAGAGAGAGAGTGAGAGAGAGAGAGAGAGAGAGAGAGAGAGAGAGAGAGAGAGAGAGAGAGAGAGAGAGAGAGAGAGAGAGAGAGAGAGAGAGAGAGAGAGAGAGAGAGAGAGAGAGAGAGAGGGAGGGAGAGATTGATTTGATTTGAGCCTTTATTCTGGGCGAAGTTAGGACCACCAGGTCCTCTCTTCCACTTAACCCATAGCCTACACAATTAATTTACACATCGTCTTTACAAAATCAATTACAATTAACATACTTAAGTCTAAAAATAAAAATAATTTAAATTTAACTATTTAAAAGAAAAGAAACTAAGTACAAAGAACACACACACAAAGATAATAATAATAACAATAATGAAAAAAATTACAACAAAGAAAAATCCTAAACTAATACAATATCTTCCAGAGTACAATAAACTGTTATAAATATAAACAACAGAGGGAGAGAGGGAGAGAGAGAGGGAGAGAGAGAGAGAGAGAGTGAGAGAAAGAGAGAGAGAGAGAGAGAGAGAGAGAGAGAGAGAGAGAGAGAGAGAGAGAGAGAGAGAGAGAGAGAGAGAGAGATGAACAAATTGTTTAGTTCGAAAGGAGTCAAGTAAAACAAACAAAGCAACAATGACCTTTGTATATACATTTTTAATATGTAATTAAGTATAAAACGGAAAGAACAATAAGAAACCAGCAATTTATATTATGAAAACAAATCCTAAAGTTTTTGTCTTTCATTCCTAAATAAATGGGAGGACAATTTTCAAAAACATTGTACAAACCGCGAAGTATTAAATAAAATTGTTTTTATACAAACTTTTGACATATTTAAAATGTAAGTAAGAAGAACTGGCAGCCACATATCAATAGTCTATGTAAGAAACTTTCGAGAGTATTATTTTAAAGTTAATGTCCTTTAATGGGCTTTGATGTCCTGTTGAATGTTAAGGACTTATTTTGGATTCTTTCATTCACTGTTGATGTATGGTATCTGATTGCGGGATAATTCCAGCCTCACTTTCATAATCTTTATGCTTCAAAAAAAAGCTGTAAGAACTATTGCATGTTTATCTGATAGAGAGTCTTGTAGAGACAGTTTCTCTAAATTACAGATTATGGCGCTTCCCTCTTTATATATTTACTCAAATCTAATCCATGTTATATCAAATCCAAATATTTCAAAATTTGTTAATCACAGCTCAAGAGATAATTATAACACTTCGGTGGAGCCATTTCGGTGGAGTATAATTAGGGGTGAACCACCCTTAACATTTAGGGGATGAAAAATAGATGTTGTCCGATTCTCAGGCCTAAAGGATATGTACACAAAATTTCATTACAATCGGTCGAGCCATTTCGGAGGAGTATAAATGACTAACACCGTGACATGAGAATTTTATATATAAGAGGGGTGAACCACCCTTAACATTTAGGGGGATGAAAAATAGATTTTGCCCGTTTTCCAGACCTAACGGATATGTACACAAAATTTCACGAAAATCGGTGGAGCCATTTCGGTGGAGTATAATTAGGGGTGAACCACCCTTAACATTTAGGGGATGAAAAATAGATGTTGTCCGATTCTCAGGCCTAACGGATATGTACACAAAATTTCATTACAATCGGTCGAGCCATTTCGGAGGAGTATAAATGACTAACACCGTGACATGAGAATTTTATATATAAGAGGGGTGAACCACCCTTAACATTTAGGGGATGAAAAATAGATTTTGCCCGTTTTCCAGACCTAACGGATATGTACACAAAATTTCACAAAAATCGGTGGAGCCATTTCGGTGGAGTATAATTAGGGGTGAACCACCCTTAACATTTAGGGGATGAAAAATAGATGTTGTCCGATTCTCAGGCCTAACGGATATGTACACAAAATTTCATTACAATCGGTCGAGCCATTTCGGAGGAGTATAAATGACTAACACCGTGACATGAGAATTTTATATATAAGATATATATATATATATATATATATATATATATATATATATATTAATTCCGATGTGGCTAAATTTAAATGTTAAATTTAAGATATTACACTATTGCTAATTACATTGTATACATGTTTAAAAGCAAAATAAAACATATTGTATATTGTTACTTGTATATATACTGGGGGGGGGGGGGGGGTGAGCAACCAAAATTGACAAAAAATAATAACATTCCGTGTGGGATACCATATTAAGCAGCAGAGATTGAACATAGCCAGAGAGACCAAAAACTACAGATGTTGAAGCTTTAGGTTATAACGCTACAAGATGATGCTTGTCGCAATATTTCCTTGATGTAATCACTGCTAAACTGTCACAGTGATTTTATAACGTGTAACAACTAAATCTAGCTTAGTCTTATTATGTATAAATCACGTATTGCTGTCACTGTAACAGATTATAATCCAATCAACGAAGGTAAAGTTCACAAAGGATTAACAGGAAAGTAATGGACATGACCACATTCTGATGCCATCTCTACAACCAAAACGATTGAAGCGATTTCTATGGCGTTATCTCTATTTTCTGAACATAACGTAAAAGTAATGTAAAGTGAACTGATTTGGAAAAGGTTGGTTTTGGATGTCTATTGTCGAAATTTGGGGTGTAACGCCATAAAGTCACAATTTAGATTATTTCAAAATCCGTTAGAGCCCTCGGGGACTCATTATTATAGTACGGGACTAGCTGGATCCATACCTAGTTTAATGTAGTCTTGGGTTAGATCCCTCTCTTATCAGATCTCTCTTGACCAACTCTTGTTGTTCTTACCCTGCCATTATTAGAGTATTCAAGGGATCTAAATCTTTATTTGATATTCTTTTCTTCCTTCCTTTTATAACACGATGATGACCAAGAGGTTTTTCACTTTTAAAGGGAAAAAATAGTCTCTAATGAATTTGTTTAAAATGTATTTTCTATAAATCGAAGCAAAACAAAATTAGTCGCCAACTTCACAAAAATAAAAATCGTTCTGGAGCTTGTCATCGAAATCATTTATTTGTTTTAGGGTTTTGTCGACGTTATTACGATGCGCATCATAAGTAAAAAATTGACTGAGGTTATGTCTCTAAGGGTACGAACAGAACAAGTGGGTCGCGGTCGCGTTCGATGACGACATCCATGTAAAACAAACACATTGTAGTGAATGGAAGAGAACGGAGCAGGTAAGTCGCGGTGGAGGTTTAGCGCGATGCCATCCAGGAGGTTTACATCGATGCTTTTGAAAATCAAATGAGTTTGTTTTTACATGGATGCCTACTGCGCGGTCTACAAGGATGCTTCCCTGTGATTGGTGCGTTCAAGGCCAAGTTGCCATCCCCCTCCACAGCAGTAGAACACGTCTGGCGTCTGTCATTCCGTGCGCCAGGGTACTCTAGTTGCTTTCCATAATCTCTTTTGTGTAATAAGTTCATTTTTGAATTTCAAGTGCTAAATATGAAGGAAGAACTGATAGCAATTGTGCAGCTCACTCCCGTATTGTGGGTATATTACCTATCAGCCCCCACTTGGTGGCAGCTGACATGTCATCACTATCATCACTTGACTCGCACAACATCGCAAAAGCACAATATTTTTGTCATTCAAATGTCATCAAATTACTTCACTAGACAGTGGTCCTTCACTGACAATACAGGAATGAGTTTTTAACCCATAAAGAAGATAAAATTTGTTTACCGACTACACAGAGATGGTGCCCTAGTTACAAAGACCTTCACTTCACGACCAGTACAATCTATTTATAGAAGAAAAAACAGTGAAAGTGTAATTATATATTAAAACGCAGACCTAATGTGACTTATACAACTTTCAGCCAAAACAAAATGTCGGACTACATTCTTACATACTTTCATTCTGACTATGTAATAAGGAAATGAACAGGAAGGAACACATACAGCATTCCCTCAGAATAATACAAACTTTGAATTATTTTTATTGCAAGTATTGATGATATGTCTTCAACGCGACGTCGTTTTCTTACAACGGGTAATCATTTAAATGAAGACATCGAAATATCTAAAAAATAAAAGAAAAATACGCAAAGTAGAAACAAATGTCCCTGAAAAGTTATATATTTAAGAAATATATATAAAGTTAATATATTTGAGGGAGCCATTCATTCGCGAGAAAATTAGACCGCCCCATTTTTTGAGGGGGCAAGGATAACTTTGAAATCTTAAATGGGAACCTCATTTTTATTGCAGATTCGGATTCTACACTAAAAAATACGTTGGTTTTGAAACTTTTTTTTTTTATTCGTGATAGATGGCGCTGCAATCGGCAAAAATGAATTAAGTTTCGTCTTTTAAGGAAAAGAAACCATGAAGTATTACAAAATAATGCAACAAAGAAAAAAGGTTTTTTTAAAACATTATTTTCTATTCATCGTAGATGGCGATATAGTACGGATGTCTTTTTCCAGAAATTCAATTACATCATACATTAAGGTTAAGAACCGAGTGAAAAATGAAAATAATTGACGAAATAAGAACCTGTATATCCAATCCTTCAATTGGCCCATTAGAATATTAAAATAATAATAGCGCTGTATTAAAAAAGTTGAGGATAATCACGTTTCGTCAATTTTTGGAACACCCTGTATATTCTTCTAAACATTTGTACCACTATATATATGTGCACTATATATATATATATATATATATATATTTATTTATATATATATATATATATATATATATATAGGTCAGAAGTGCTTTAAAATATCAAGCCGTTTCCATACTTTTCTAACACCCTGTATAAAATGTAACATCTCAGTCTCCTCTCGACTATTCGATTGATTGTTGTGTTATTTAGGCACATCTAGAACTTTGGTTTATTCAAAATTACTCAGAATACTCAATTCATTGCAATATTTATTTACAAGGGTTATAACCAGAACTGCCAACGTAGGTTCAATAACAACATATATTTTGGCAGTAACAAAGGTGGTATACGATTTGAACCCGAATTGTAACTGAAAACTTTATTGAAATCGGCGCTGTAGTTTCCGAGTTAAATGGCTGGTTGCAGTACAATTGAAATGGTGGTAATCCCTAGATAAACCCAAGTTATTCTTTGTGGTCTAAGGGTTTGTCTTAAATAAACCTAAGTTATTCTTTGTGGTCTAAGGGTTTGTCTTAAATAAACCCAAGTTATCCTTTGTGGTTCAGGAGTTTGTCTAAATAAACCCAAGTTATCCTTTGGGGTTTAGGAGTTTGTCTTAAATAAACCCAAGTTATCTTTTGTGGTTCAAGGGTTTGTCTGAGATAGACGTAGTCGTCGGTTGGGGTTCAGAAGTTTGTCTTGGATATATCAAAGTTGTCAGTTGTGGTTTGAGGTTTGTTTTGGATAAATCGAAGTTGTCAGTTGTAGTTAAGGGTTTGTCTTGGATAGACGTAGTCGTCAATTGTGGTTCAGAAGTTTGTCTTGGATATATCAAAGTTGTCAGTTGTGGTTTAGAGGTTTGTTTTGGATAAATCGAAGTTGTCAGTTGTGGTTTAAGGGTTTGTCTTGGATAGACGTAGTCGTCAGTTGTGGTTCAGAAGTTTGTCTTGGATATATCAAAGTTGTCAGTTGTGGTTAAGAGGTTTGTTTTGGATAAATCGAAGTTGTCAGTTGTGGTTTAGGGGTTTGTCTTGGATAGACGTAGTTGTCAGTTGTGGTTCAGAAGTTTGTCTTGGATATATCAAAGTTGTCAGTTGTGGTTTAGAGGTTTGCTTTGGATAAGTCGAAGTTGTCAGTAGTGGTTTAGGGGTTTGTCTTGGATAGACGTAGTCGTCAGTTGGGGTTCAGAAATTTGTCTTGGATATATCAAAGTTGTCAGTTGTGGTTATGAGGTTTGTTTTGGATAAATCGAAGTGTCAGTTGTGGTTTAGGGGTTTGCCTTGGATAGACGTAGTCGTCAGTTGTGGTTCAGAAATTTGTCTTGGATATATCAAAGTTGTTAGTTGTGGTTTAGAGGTTTGCTTTAGATAAATCGAAGTTGTCAGTAGTGGTTTGTCTTGGATAGACGTAGTCGTCAGTTGTGGTTCAGAAGTTTGTCTTGGACATATCAAAGTTGTCAGTTGTGGTTTAGAGGTTTGTTTTGGATATGTCAAAGTTGTCAGTTGTGGTTAAGAGGTTTGTTTTGGATAAATCGAAGTTGTCTGTTGTGGTTTAGAGGTTTGTTTTGGATATATCAAAGTTGTCAGTTGTGGTTAGGAGGTTTGTTTTGGATATATCAAAGTTGTCAGTTGTGGTTTAGAGGTTTGTTTTGGATAAATCGAAGTTGTCTGTTGAGATTCAGACGTTTTTCTTAGACAGAAATTGTCGGGAATTTCACTTTCCACAACAGATCAGAGGCCGATTCGGTACAAACGCAGCTGATCATTTAAAATTATTCACGGCCAGCTGGGATTTCCGGTCCAATATTTTATTTCTATACAGGAAACAGGCAGAGGTAAATTACTGTTTTACTTTCCCATTCTATACATAGAAAGTACGCAAGTACCGCCAACTCCACTTTAAATCCTTTATGAGACTGTACTTTATACACAAAAATGTCAAGTAGTATTAAAGATTTACGATATAAATAAATAAAAATTGTCTACGAAATTAGGCATAAATATTGGTCTGGGCCACATTCTTTAATAAAACCAAAAGATCAAAACCAAAAAGATGTTTTTGCCAATTATTTTTGCCTTCTTTTTTACTTGCGATTTTGTGCACAAATTATCTTCACATTTTACTATAAATTTAAACGAAATATGTAAAGCCGACTTTGAAAAATTACGTTTTTGAAGAGAGGACGACCAAAATATTTTGTTTGGATCCTTAAAAGGCCACACTTGCGAAAAATTTTATAAAAATCTTTGGAGCAGATTTAGAGAAAATCGATTCTGAAAAAAAGAGAAGGGGGGTGGAAAGTCCCGAAACATGACCAAAATATGTCGACATACCAAATTTGATTAAAATAAGTTCACTCATTTGGACTGTACATCATTCCAAAAACCACTGTTTTTAACCCTTCGGGGAACCTCAAAACGGAATTATTAAATTAGCCCGTGTGTTGATCTGGATGTCCGACATAACTGTCTTCTAGAAACAACGAGTTTTTTATAATAAACATATATGGATAATGTAATTGGCATAACCAAGGTGCGCTAGACCAGTACGATAAACACAGGTCAAGGTTCTTCGTCTTTACAACAACAGTCAACTAAATCCATTGACACAGAAATCCAAGAAGCTTATGACATCATAGTCAAGATATAATTTATAGTTTTACAAACCGCTATTAAAATTCCGCTATGATGTCATGTTGGTACTAATGGCGATCGTGGTTTAGTTTTTTCCGACACGTAAGTCTTTAGTGATAACGACATTTCATATTCTTATCAGAAACTTGAAGGGAATCACTGTGGAGGTCAAATACTGCCAATAAAAAGATCCAACACTTCCCATACGACCTGCTACGAAACATTTAATTGTTACTACATGTTTCACAGTTCCGCATTCTCAACAGCCCTAACCTTGCTCCACTAATTCATTATATATTTGTTTTACCCCTAAAAACAAATTATTAGAATTCACCAATAGATTAAAAAACTGTATAAATAAGCGTCAATAAATAGATATAACACAGAAGTCAGGCCTTTGTAGAGATTGTCATTAATATTAAAATTGGATTTCTGGGGTCTGCACGCTAAGCTACATTTTATCGACGTTTCAATCAGATACGATACCATATTTTTAATACAACGGCAATAAACGTTATTTGTTTTAAATATTTTGGTCATCATCGCCTTAACTAAAAAACGAGAATAAAATAGAAATTCCAAGCCATTGAATTCTCTAAGAGCGTCAGGGTCGGTCAGAAAAGATTTGATAAGGAAAAATGAAAGAAAGGAATCTAACCCAAAACGTAGTGCATAGCTCACAAATTAATTCTTAATATTGTTTATATATTTATTTTTTTATGAAATCCCATATGTATATATTTTTTAAATTCACTCTCTTTTTATTGTTTCTTATTCTGATGACGATTGAATCGAAATATTAAAACATTATAAAGGATATTCAGTGTATATGAGCAAAGTGTCAAAAAAATCTGGGGTTTCATACAGTTCATTTGCAACCAATTTACCATAGTAAGTCCCATCCCTATCTCGTTTTGTTTTCACGATATACACCCCTCCCCCCGATTATTAGGAAAAAATCGACTTTTCAGTTAAGAATTTCTTTTTCCACTTTATTTTTCACCTAGCAAATAAAGTGAACCCATTTCCAAAAAATACATTAAATTTCCTATAAGAAAGAACCAAAATTTGATTCAAACTGAAAATATGCATTATATAAAAGCCTTTAAATATAAAAAAGTGAATGTTTTGAAATATTTGTATAAATTCAAATATGTTTTACAAACAAACTTCTAGACCTATAGGTGTTCAAATTAAAAAAAAAAAACTACAGCTTTACGACGATATAAGCGAATTACTAATTTACTTTTTCGTTCATAGATTGAGTACAGAAAATCAAAAATCGTCATTAAATAACAACGAATATTGAATTTTGGTTCCCTTAGAAAGAAAATATCTACAGTGTCAGAATTAACCATTATCAAAGTTAGTTATCTGGTCAATGATATGACAAGTAAGGAGTTTCAGCGAGTTTTCTATGCATCTTTGCAAACTCACCGTGGATGAGAACAAGAAGAAAGAAAATATCTACAGTGTCAGAATTAACCATTATCAAAGTTAGTTATCTGGTCAATGATATGACAAGTAAGGAGTTTCAGCGAGTTTTCTATGCATCTTTGCAAACTCACCGTGGATGAGAACAAGAAGAAAGAAAATATCTACAGTGTCAGAATTAACCATTATCAAAGTTAGTTATCTGGTCAATGATATGACAAGTAAGGAGTTTCAGCGAGTTTTCTATGCATCTTTGCAAACTCACCGTGGATGAGAACAAGAAGAAAGAAAATATCTACAGTGTCAGAATTAACCATTATCAAAGTTAGTTATCTGGTCAATGATATGACAAGTAAGGAGTTTCAGCGAGTTTTCTATGCATCTTTGCAAACTCACCGTGGATGAGAACAAGAAGAAAGAAAATATCTACAGTGTCAGAATTAACCATTATCAAAGTTAGTTATCTGGTCAATGATATGACAAGTAAGGAGTTTCAGCGAGTTTTCTATGCATCTTTGCAAACTCACCGTGGATGAGAACAAGAAGAAAGAAAATATCTACAGTGTCAGAATTAACCATTATCAAAGTTAGTTATCTGGTCAATGATATGACAAGTAAGGAGTTTCAGCGAGTTTTCTATGCATCTTTGCAAACTCACCGTGGATGAGAACAAGAAGAAATAAAATATCTACAGTGTCAGAATTAACCATTATCAAAGTTAGTTATCTGGTCAATGATATGACAAGTAAGGAGTTTCAGCGAGTTTTCTATGCATCTTTGCAAACTCACCGTGGATGAGAGCAAGAACACAGAAAATATCTACAGTGTCAGAATTAACCATTATCAAAGTTAGTGATCTGGTCAGGTTTTAGTTGAGTTTCAAAAGAGAACTAGTTGCTAGAACTAGAAGGACGGCGTTCCAAATGCCTTTCGGCTTACCACCAATCCCCACTCAAAAGAAAAGAGTAACTGGGTGCAATCTCACCACTAGCACCCCACTGCCACCACGAAACCATTCCTCAACGCACGCTCCCAGAAGCCGAAGTCCCTGGACAGGCCGAGCATGCTCCCATGGTACTCATGTCGGCAAGATTACTCAAGCCACGTTTGATGAGTCACCGCCGGGTCGCTTACCCTCCCCCACGCACTCACCTACTAGAGGCGGCGCCCGTTACCCACATACGTAGGATTGGGTGGCCTTCCTCTAGTTTTCTTGGACCGGCACCATGAGGTAAAATACACGATCCGAGTGTAGATGGCACCCATGTTCACCTATTCTCATGTTAGCAAGGTTCCCCAAGCAACGTTGGATGAGTCACCGTCAGGTCGCTCACGCGTCCCTTACCTCACACTTACTCCGAAGGCGGCGCCCATTACCCACATTCATGGGATAGGGTAGCCAACCCCCGGTTCTAGGGGCCAGTGACGTGAGGTACACCACTGACCCAAAGTGATCTGGTCAATGATATGACAAGTAAGGAGTTTCAGCGAGTTTTCTATGCATCTTTGCAAACTCACCGTGGATGAGAGCAAGACGTACTCTCCCGCCTCGGCTCTACGTCCGTTTCCATTACAAAAACCATAAATAAAATGCATTTTAGTATTCTATAATTTGTCAATCATTGCATAAAACAGACTTAAAAAAAAAACTCGAAATCAACACCAAAAACAAAACAATGAAGAGTAACACTGAGCAAAAAAACATTCAAGGATTTTGACTGAGGTAATGTAACAGAACTTACGTGTTAAGACAAGAAAGATGTTTCAAGGACTTGACAAAATAAACATTTAAACTCAATACTGTCATTTATTTCATTCGCTTGTCATGTCATTATTTAATCAGATCACTAACCTAGATAATGGTTAATTCTGACAATGTTGATATTTTGTTTCCTTTGTAGTTATAATCAACCTACTTTCATTGCTGAGTATCAATTAATTTATAACAAATAATTGTAAAAATATTATTATTGACTACTATTGAGTGTAGTCAATAAGAGAACTAAAACCTAAAATACCTTCGTATTTATCGACTTTTGACTTGCTTCAACCTATGAACGAACAAGTAAATTAGCGATTCGCTTATACAGTTGAAAAGATTATGAAAATCTGTAGTTTTTGTCAAATTTGAACATCTATTGAGTAGCTATTTGTTTGTACAACAAATTTGAATTTTAACAAAACTTTACTTTGAGGGCTGTAAATAATACACATTCTTGGTTTCAAAACCGAACAATCGACGTTGGTATTGAAAAACTAATGTAGTTTTGGAAATGGGGTCACTTTACTTCCTACGTAACAAAGTGAGAAAATATAATTTATAACGGAAAAAGTCAAGTTTTTCCTAAAAAATATATGTCAGAACGAAACTAGATAGGATGGGATTACTATGGTCAATTTTGTTGTAAATGAAATGTACTATCATCCTAATTTTTTTTAAACATATTGTTCAACATTCACCCTGAATATTTAACTTATTTGTATTAAAATTACAATAAATAATTTTTAGGCTTATTTTTAAAGCTCTTCTAAATAGTACAAAAAACATAATTATTGTAGGCCTACTTATAATTTCTTATTTTTCTGAAAGAGAAATATAGAAGCTTATTTGTATTTATAAAGAGACGAGCTGATGGAACCAGTTTCACCTGGGGATAGTTGAGATAGTTTATAAAGAAATAGTTTTTTTAGCACAACCCCAATGGTGGTGATATGGAAAAAATTACGCTAAAATACAGCAAACACACCAATTTTAATCAAAATCGCCCACAAATAACAAAGATGATACTTGTTTATGGGTAAAAAACACCCTTGGAGTGGAACATTTTCAAACCCTTTTTTAGTACACGTCTACAGACCTAACCCAAACCATGTTAAAAAATTCATAGCTCTAGGCTCCTTCGATTCAGAGATATGCTTTAGAGGTAAAAACACTCTTGGAGTGCAAACATTTTCAAAACCCTTTCTTAGTACGCGTCTACAGACCTACCCCAATCCATGTTAAAAAATTCATAGCTCTAGGCTTCTCGGATCCAGAGATTTCGTGGGATTTTTGACTTTTAATATATATATATATATATATATATATATATATATATATATATATATATATATAGCAAAAATACACTTTATATACACAAACACACACACGCACGCAGTAAAAATATTGAAAACAATTTTTGTCCACAAATAAAATAACCGATTAAAAGATTCTTTTAATATTTTCCTATTCAATTAATATATGATCTATGGTCAACACATTTGAAAATAAAGCAACAAAACTCAATGAAAATACGTAATACAAAAAGTAGAATCACTAAACTGAAGAAGCAGCTTTCGAAATAACTAACGGTTTTATTTTACATGTTAACTCCTATCATTAAATGTTTACGGCATAGAACTACTTTGTCTGTGGCTCCTGATAAAACAAAAACTTGACGACATACGGTGTAAATGATACGAGAAAGCTTGGAGTTTGTAACATCTAGCGTTCTTGTATTATTGGATTTCATGAATCATATACTAAGCTGACTCTAAACAATCTTATTGTCTACAATAACAATTAGTTTTAAATGCCAATTAGAATCCAGGTCAGCATCACTAACAATGACACTACATCATTATAAAGTTCACCTACATGAAGGAAAGTAATTGGTCAGGTGCTGGATCTTTGAGATTTGTCAAGGTAGTGTATACTGAGGGAAATGCAGAAGACATTATTAAGCTCCTAGACCAATAATCCTCCCCACTATGTATTTACTTCCTACAGTAAGGCTTTTTTCATTGAGGTGTAGCTCCGTTACATGAAAGCGTATTTAATAAATTATAATATAAATATATTAAGTACTTCATACATTTTTCCTTTGTGGTTTAAAAGCGAAAACCTCTCGTTCATCATCGCCTTATAAACAAAGACGAAAAAGATCGTAAAATGAAAACTCCTAATCAATCATTACGTCCGGAAAGAGAACAAGAGTAAAGATGAGAGGGATCAACCGAGACTATAAAAATAAAAGTATAGATCCAGTTAGGCTTAACTTCAAAACTACACGTATTCAGAAGGAAACCATCTTTCAAATCAGTAAGAAGAAAGTAAGAGGAAATGACAGTTTTCCAAGATATTCTTACTCTTCCAAAATTGCTCGATACTGAAGATTTTTTACATCAACGTAACCCATTTGACTCATTCATAGAGTAAACAAAAAACCCTTAAACTTATATTTTGTTGTTGATCCTTCACTTCTATCACAAAGGGTTTTGAATTTCCCGTCAGTTTTTATAGTGTTTTCTTAAATCCTATACGTAAACTACATGGCTGTGAGGTCTTGTTTTAGTTTGACCATTTGGCATTTCGTCAGTATGCTTGCTACACGTATTACAACCAAACGTATAAATGAAGAAACCTCGTCATCGATTTCATTAATCAGCATGTGGTCAGAAGAGAAGAAGAGAGACCTGAAAGAGAGGGATGTAACCCAAGATTGCATAGATCCAGCTAGGCTCCATCGGGATTGCCTCGCCACGCTCCTGATGCTATTTATTATTACAAATAACTAGCTTCGCTCGTTGGAGGTTTTCTAACCCCCTGGGGTTCCGACCCTTATCCCACGAATCGGAGGGGGGGTTGAACCAAAGTTATAGATCAAAACATAATAATTTCTACACATTATTAAATTTTTTGACACACTTATAGAACATCTAGAATCATTGAATTTGGCAGGCATACTGGCACATCCAACTGCCATAAATGTGCCAAATTTGATGATTCTAAGTTGTCAAAAGATTAACTAATTTGTATAAAACCTAAAAAAACTACCTAAAATCAAAAAATCTAGATGATAACCGATAGAGATATGAAATATTAAAACAAACTTGTAGACCTCACCAAATACGTAACTGCTGGTGCAATCTGTTTTTCGGTAGGTTTTACCGTTAAGCCATAATAGACCTCCATAAAAGATCTACACCAACTTTAAAGTTGCGTCCGACATTTTTCGGGGTTAATAATTAAAAATTTCAACTTTTTAGAAAGTTCCCTTTGGTTACAGGCTAAATAAGCAATAAGTTTGCAAAAAATTTCAGGTTTCTAGCTCATCTGAAGTAGGTTAGAATTTAGAATTTGAATAGTCGCATAATGGGGGGGGGATTATATTGTTCGGCAATACTTCGGGAGCTGATTTTAGAGCTAAAATAAGAAAAAAGTTTTATAATAATATAGATCCGAAAACGCTTAGTTTTCCGTCCGTCGGCCATTTTATGTTTTTACAAAAAACTTTGGAATTAGATAAAATATTGATTGAATATTTAGTAAATTAGATAAAATATTGATACAATATTTAGTAAATTAGATAAAATATTGATTGAATATTAAGTAAATTAGATAAAATATTGATTGAATATTTAGTAAATTAGATAAAATATTGATTGAATATTAAGTAAATTAGATAAAATATTGATTGAATATTTAGTAAATTAGATAAAATAATGATTGAATATTAAGTAAATTAGATAAAATATTGATTGCATATTTAGTAAATTAGATAAAATATTGATTGAATATTAAGTAAATTAGATAAAATATTGATTGAATGTTTAGTAAATTAGATAAAATATTGATTGAATATTTGTTAAACACATTATTCATGTAACCATTTATCAGTATATCAGAAAACCAAGACTATTTTGTATAGATCCAAAATGGCGGACATATAAAATATAAAATGTTTCATGTGGAATAACTCGAAAACCATTAACAGAAAATATTTACAAGAAACAAAATATGTTCCACTTGTAACGAAAAACCAAATGCTTTTTTAATTTGTTCTCTAGGTTATTCTTTCGGTTATAAGGGTAACCGAGTTTTCGACAAAAAAAAAATCAAAATTTAATTTCTTGGTAACTGTCTACAACTCCCAAGATAGGCTAAACTAAAATATTATGGAATTATTATAAATGTTGATAATAATATTATAATCCATGCCGAGAAATTTATAAAAATAAAAATAATTCCCTTTACAGTTTTAAAATGGCGACTGGTGTTTTAATAATTTATTGTTTTCACCTCGCTAATAACTCTATTATGCTTTGATTTACAGAAAACTAAAAAAGCTTTTTGATTTTCATTAAAAGAATAAAATCTATTCTTGTATATATTTTGTAATGTGAATAATATTCGAGATAATTTACATTAACGTTTTAAACGTTCACCATTTTGAAAATATTTAAAATGAAATATTGATTTCCTGTTATACTGGTGGTGAAGGTTTATTAAATAATGCCTACACCAAATTTCCACTCAATATCTTATCTATTCCCAAAGATACGATATTGTTTCGCAAAAATACAAAATGGCTGACTGAGGTAAAAACAAAGCATTTTTGCATCATGTTTACATACATTTTTTCTTATAATTCAGCTCCCGAAATATTGCCGTGTTTTTGAATCACCCTGTAGGCTATATTAGATAAATTGTACGTATTGATACACCAAGACCTCTAATGCTTTTTACTTTTAAATTGACGCACGGTTTAAATATAATAAAATATATATTTTAAAATCAAACCAGCAACAATATTTCACCTTTAGTTTTATGAGATTATAATTTGTGACAGGAAAGACAGTTATAAAGGGTCAGCAAACCAGGTCATGCATGGAATGATTAACGTCATGTACATCAGGTCACCAAGACATCCATTACTAGTAGTTTACAGTGCCGTGTGGACAGTTATATTTCTCATGAAGAGTTGAGAGAGGTACTCTTTGAGCTCGACTATTTGGGATTTACAAATTGGTTTCAAAATATTTCCAGTTAAAATTGAACTTTTCTTTTAAATTTTTGTTGTTCCAATGCTCGTTTATCTCAGTACTGTGTACTTAGTCAATGCACCCACGCCCATGTAATTTACTATTTTGAAGGCGCAAATTTAAAAACGGGAAATAAATTTTAAAACCTAGGATATAATTAATTTAGCCTAGTTTATTCCGAGATTCCATAACAATTGGTACACAATTTTGAGCATAACTCTGTAACAAACACACAAACGAAATGTCAAACAGGACTAGGGCTTAGCTCGGGCAACAATTTAAAAATTGTGGCAAGGATATTTTTAGCTTGTTTTAAAAATAACTGATTAAACTTAGTTGTTATTTTCAGGCAATAACGATGGTTTACGGATGTCAGATTTGTATTTTTCAGTTATACCTAGTACTGAGAAAGTTATGTGATCGGAGTTCTTCTCAGATCAGTTTTGAGATCTGTTGATGAGTCTAAAAGTGGTTTTTAAAATGGTGTCGCTTGTCTCTCGTCGTAATCCATTTCCCCCCCTTTTCTTGTTAAAGATAAAAATCTTCTCCTTAATTCCTAGCCTTATATAAAAAAAGAACCCTTAGCTATCGAATGTTCAATAGCGCCTGGGTGGGGGAAGAGCAAGAGTTGGTCAAGAGACTGGAAAGATGAAAGAGAGTGATCTAACCCAAGGTTAAATGAAAACAATTGGGATTGCCAAGCATGTTATTAAGTGATCTGATTTCGATAAAATTCGATATATATCACGAGATGTTTTTATTATCTCCTCTCAAGTCTAGGGTGGGGGGAGGGGGGTAACCGCTGCAAGTCTAAAACTCCAAATTCTGATGTTTTCACAATCGGTTCTAAAGATTTTGATCAAATTTTCTAAAATGTATCCTCTAATGATCTAACAAAATGTACTGATTATCACCTCCCCCCCCCAACAAATTGTGTGTTTAAGAGTTATCGATGAAAACCATTTTAAAATCAACCAGCGCCCTGTTATAAAATACATAATTTTTCTTAATCAATCTACAATTTCGATCAAATTTTAGTACAATGTAATATTAATGACCCTAACGATTGTCCAAATGAGAAGTGTACAGAAAACGGAAAAAGGAAATGTACCTTTGACAGCAAACGCCATTTCAACAGAGTGAAATTAAAGCACATTGTTAGTTTATGACAGGTATACATCTCTATTTAAAATTTGTATTGCAACAAATATTATATCTGAAGTATGTATCAACTATTGATAAATACGTAGAGATGAAGATTACATATGAACAATGAATAATAAATATAGCTTTACCTACTACGTCATTGGGCACTCCTCCAATACAAATTAAACACACAAACTATGTAATATGTTGTAAAAGAAAACTGTACTGTTCTTGTAAGATAGTACAGTTTTAGATTATTATAAACCTCACAAAACATCAATGAGGAGGCAATGTCTCTCCTTCTTATGTAATCTGTGATTCTCTCATAGCGATTGCCCTTCTTTGTGATTGACGTAATAATCAGTGATCTTGATTCGTCGCATGCTTGAACAGAGATGTGATTTTTCACTATTTTCCCTGTTGACTTGTTTCAGATTACGGTAGACAGCACTTCTCTAACAGTGATCTTTGTGATTGACGTAATAATCAGTGATCTTGATTCGTCGCATGCTTGAACAGAGATGTGATTTTTCACTATTTTCCCTGTTGACTTGTTTCAGATTACGGTAGACAGCACTTCTCTAACAGTGATCTTTGTGATTGACGTAATAATCAGTGATCTTGATTCGTTGCATGCTTGAACAGAGATGTGATTTTTCACTATTTTCCCTGTTGACTTGTTTCAGATTACGGTAGACAGCACTTCTCTAACAGTGATCTTTGTGATTGACGTAATAATCAGTTATCTTGATTCGTCACATGCTTGAACAGAGATGTGATTTTTCACTATTTTCCCTGTTGACTTGTTTCAGATTTCGGTAGACAGCACTTCTCTAACAGTGATCTTTGTGATTGACGTAATAATCAGTTATCTTGATTCGTTGCATGCTTGAACAGAGATGTGATTTTTCACTATTTTCCCTGTTGACTTGTTTCAGATTACGGTAGACAGCACTTCTCTAACAGTGATCTTTGTGATTGACGTAATAATCAGTTATCTTGATTCGTTGCATGCTTGAACAGAGATGTGATTTTTCACTATTTTCCCTGTTGACTTGTTTCAGATTTCGGTAGACAGCACTTCTCTAACAGTGATCTTTGTGATTGACGTAATAATCAGTTATCTTGATTCGTTGCATGCTTGAACAGAGATGTGATTTTTCACTATTTTCCCTGTTGACTTGTTTCAGATTTCGGTAGACAGCACTTCTCTAACAGTGATCTTTGTGATTGACGTAATAATCAGTGATCTTGATTCGTCACATGCTTGAACAGAGATGTGATTTTTCACTATTTTCCCTGTTGACTTGTTGCAGATTACGGTAGACAGCACTTCTCTAACAGTGATCTTTGTGATTGACGTTATAATCAGTTATCTTGATTCGTCACATGCTTGAACAGAGATGTGATTTTTCACTATTTTCCCTGTTGACTTGTTGCAGATTACGGTAGACAGCACTTCTCTAACAGTGATCTTTGTGATTGACGTAATAATCAGTGATCTTGATTCGTTGCATGCTTGAACAGAGATGTGATTTTTCACTATTTTCCCTGTTGACTTGTTGCAGATTACGGTAGACAGCACTTCTCTAACAGTGATCTTTGTGATTGACGTAATAATCAGTGATCTTGATTCGTTGCATGCTTGAACAGAGATGTGATTTTTCACTATTTTCCCTGTTGACTGGTTTCAGATTACGGTAGACAGCACTTCTCTAACAGTGATCTTTGTGATTGACGTTATAATCAGTGATCTTGACTCGTCGCATGCTTGAACAGAGATGTGATTTTTCACCATTTTCCCTGTTGACTTGTTTCAGATTACGGTAGACAGCACTTCTCTAACAGTGATCTTTGTGATTCACATTCGAGATGTGCAGTTTTTTCGCGACACCCACACAGGCGAGCAGAGTATTAGGACTGGCCGGTACCTGTTGTGGGCCACTCGTATGTGGGCTTCACTTGATCGAACTTTCATTTATTTAATTTGATATTTTAAAATAAAATTTTACATTACAAGAAAAATACACTTCCTTACAAGAGAAATGAAACCAAACAATGTATAACTTACTTTATTAGAGTCCAAAATCAACAAGTTTGCTACTAAATGAACAACGGTATGATGACTAATAAGTGTGAAAAATTAAACAACACTATCGTATATCTTTATCGAAAAATATGTATTTTTCGATTTTAATGAAACAACTATAATTATAATAATAGTCAAAAACATAATTATTTGTACTTTATTATTTAAATTCTGTTAAGTTGTGTATGTTATAAATATGTATTAAAACGGCAATATTGCCATTTACACAATTTATTTTTTTGTAAATTTAAAATTTGCTCATCTAAGCAACAGTAATACTGAGAATAATGTTGAAAACGGGAAAAATTCCCTACGAATACATATTTTTTCGATAAAGATATACGATAGTGTTGTTTATTCACACTTATTAGCCATCATCAGTCACTCATTTCGTAGCAAACATTGTTGATTTTGGGCTATAATTCAGTAAATTATACTCATTTTTCTTGTAATTGTGTGCAGAATAAAAATATACTATATTTTATGTTATAATTTATATTTTATATTCAAATAAATTAAAGCTTTATAAAGTGAAGCCCAATAGGTGACTGGAGACCTTAATTCTCTGAACTTGTGAGAGTGAGGTGACCATTCGTTCAGCCGGATTCCCAGTTTGATAATAGTAAAGTAAAATGTAAAGAAGAAATGGGATCACATTTTTAAAGGCGAAAACCTGTCGATCATTATCGCTGTACCAAAAGAATCTGATTGCAGATTTTGTTACCAGCTATCCAATAGTCTTTTGTTGAGAGTGTTTTACAGGCGTAACAATGGCCAATCACGCTTTAAAAATAGCAGTGCATTAGTCACATTGTTTACAAGAACGTTTTATTGAATTAATAGTTCCCAGGCTTCATTGGTTCATTGCATCACTTCATCTTCAAAATGGTTATTTATTAAAAGTCATCCATCATTTCACTTCTCCACGCTTTCTCTTATCTTTGTTTTGTTTTGTCAGAACTGTTAAAACATACAAGAAGCGAACTTTAATGATGGTGGAGTATGAAATGCAGTGACAGCGTAAATCAAATTGCAATATTCAGTACAGTACTACTAGCTGTAATGAAGATCAGGTTTCCACACAAACTAACATTTACTTTTAAAATTGAAAGCTAACAGTGTTTTATTTCGAACAGTTTTGTATAGCTGACGATGTTTTTAGACGTGTAATAGAGAGACTTGGCTACTAAACGTAAAACGGAGAATAGCATCTGATAGCATTGCGATGACGCGACACTTAGAGTAATTAGTACTTACTTCTAATTAACAAGACTTCGCCGTAGCAGACCGTAATAATACACGCCCAGAATAACAAATTTCTCCACTTTTAGCATAGATAATAATTTTTTACTTAGTCAAGTGCCATCGGAGGGAATTTCACAATTAAACTTACAATTTTATCAAACATAACCATAGGTAAACAATCTGGTGGCAACCATCATGGTACTTACCCAGCCCTATCATACAATTTAATACAAGAAGATACTCTAAATGTAATGCTCAAAAGTTGGGTTCTTGGGGGGGGGGGGGTCGTAGGAAATTTTAAATGACGTGTTCTGAACCTCGTAATTGTGTATATCACTACGCTTCTCTCGAACCAGCATCTCAACCTTCGTGGTCCTCAAAGCAGAACATTGAAACTCGTGTCGGTGATGCAGCCCTTGTAACTATACGAATATCACATTCTCTTTAGAGGTAGGGTTCGAAATTAAATTTTTGAAAAGAAATTCCCTGACATCTTGATACAATTAAATGCATAATTAAAATCTATAAATTTTGATCTAATTTAATGTGTTAAGTTAAATAATAGACTAGATATGAAGGGGGGGGGGAAACCGACAGTTATTTTGAATTCTGAATTTCACAATAGTCCTCTATACTAAATTGCATGTTCCTATCTTAATTTGTGTGAACGCTATCAAGCCAGTCGACGACGACGGCATGTCAAAAACTATTTTTTTCTGTTTTCTGAGCCCATAAAACTTTGAAAATCAGTCGAAATTTTGATATTACCAGATTTACTCTATATACTTGGTACACTGGTTAAGTAAAACAATACATTATGACCAGTTGTGCAATTCATATTTGAACATATATGTAATAGATTGTGCAGTACTGTTGAATTTTATGACGAATAATCATGAAATCGGTTACTAACTTCCTTAATTTTATAAAAGTAGATAATATTTGATGTCGGAAGACACTTTTGAAGTACCAAAACTCAATATTTCTGTCAAAAATAGCAATTTACAAGTTTACATATAATGTAGGTTCCCTAAGTCAATCATAGCTAACTGTACTGTATAATGCGTGTCGTTAGATGTATGCGTATTAACTGTCTTCTAACAACAGGTAAATGGTAATTTATTATATTGTAGTTATCTAACCAGACCTAATAAACAACAAAGGTTTATATATACAGGGTGTAACGAAAAAGGTGAACTGGCTGTTCAATTTCGGAAACCAAAAAAAAAAAAAATCACGAATAACATAATCGAATTCCTCTTTATTTTCCGTCTATCCGCCATTTTGTTTTTTTATTTTTTAAAAACATAACTGCAGAAATAGTAAACATATTGAGTTCAAATTTAGAATAGTTATGTTGTATATTACGTTTTATAAACACCAAGACTTTATTTTTATAATTTTCAATATGACAGCCATTTAAAATCTTTAAAGAAAGATATCTCAAAAACTGTTAACTTTACAAAAAACTTAACAAGAGACAAAATATTTTTCTTTCCAAACTACAAACAAAAAGGCTTTTTTACTTTTTCTGTAGGTCGAAAGATAACCAAGTTATCGATAAAAACTAAAAAACAATTTCTTGGTGATTGTCTACAACAATCAAAACAAACAAAAAGGCTCATTGTTTTATTACTCTAAATTGCAACAACATTTTAATATTAGGGTAGCGGTTGCGATAATTTGCACATCGTGTAAAGCAGGTACGTTTCTTACTCCATACATACATTCCCATTGACATTATTCTGATTTGCTTGAGAAATAATATCTTAATGATTTTTTTTATACTTGAAACGTGTATATCGTTGTCATAAAACATGTGATTAATGACAAACAAGGTAAATAGTCTAACGTAGTCATTTATATTAGCGTTGGTATTCGTAACTTCACTGGAATTTTGTACTTTTATAAATATTGAGTTTAAAAGTGTCTTCCTAAACAAATAAATATGATCTAATTCTTTCAAATTAAGGTAGATAGTAATCGATTTCTTTCGTCAACCGGACTGCACAATCTATAATTACCTAAATAAATCATCATACATTTAAGCTTATCTCATCAATCAACAATGTAAAACAAACACATTAGACATACGGGTATATTCTTAAGTTGACGTGCAAATAATTACATCTTATCTAATAACACTGGCTTCATAAAATGTACTAAAGGGATTCTGTGGCTCCAGTCTTCTCTGCAATAGTTTATCACTATTATCCAGTTATGCTATTTAAGATATCAACTATATATATCTTGCAATGATGAAGCTCGATTCAGGAAATATTTTTGTCTAATATTACCAAGGATAAAGACAATAGATAGCACATTTCACAAAATTCATTAATTGTAGCATTTTTTTTTTTTTTTTTTTTCAATTCACATTTAAAAGTTCCTCCCTACATTACACGATCAATTTCATCTGTCACAGTGAAATTGTTAAGAGTTAACTCTAATTGAAAGACTTACATTGTTATTTGAATTTCTGGCACATTTAACAAATTTGTTTCTAAATCAAGTCTGGTAACTCTCGAATATCATATAGAAAACTAACAGGATTTTTTGTTTTCTAATTTACCTCATTTGTTGTCCCCTTACGTCTCTTCAAAATTAAATACTATTTCTATTAATTTCCTGAAACATGAGTTTAGGACAACTATTATTTGTTATTTTTAATAGATAATTAAAATGTAATTTTTTAAAGTGTACACAAATAATGGCAATAATTTTGACTTCAATTAAACAATATAATTTGGTGTACTAATAGACAGAGCGAACAATATCTATCCCCCACCTACTAAGTAAAGTTGCTTTTTGCTCCCTCTAAACAAAGAGTAAAGATCTACTTTGTCCCCCTAGAGGTCATAATTCAGCAGAGCCTAAATATGTTCCCTAAAGAATTCCTCCGACCCCACTCAACCTACAGAAATGGGGATGTCTCATTGGAAAGCGTAGAGTCTAAGAATTAATAGTACATATGGAACGTGACCGAGGTCAAAGGGCACTTTTTATGGGGTTTTTAAATAGTTTCTCTCACGACAAACCTTTTAAATGTCTATTTTTGGAGTTCTAGCGGGACACGATTTCCATCCAGTTTGTTTTAAATGAAAGAACATTTTGCAATTAGTTGCAAAAATATATATATATAATGTTAATTTTATTTCGTTTTTATAAACACACATTTTTTACAGCCTTATTCTGGCATCAGTTACAAATGGACCTAATAAGCTGTTTCAAGAATGCATTGTTATATTGGTTGATATGATAACTAAATTTGTATGTAACATCACAAAATCAAGTTAAAAACACTTCAAATTGTTTCACAGTCTATGGTAGGCATAACCTCTCATTAATAACAGCTGATTTATTAGAATAACCATAACATCAATTTAGGGTTAGGTTAACAAATAAAATCAACTAAAGATTGTCATTTCTGTTGTACCACATTTAACTTAAGCCTTGTTTTCTCCACTTTTTAGATGACAAGAGTCGTCTGAATGCTAATCAACATTTTATTTCTTCATTCTATAAATGAAACTTAATTTTTAATGCTATTTATGCTTTGTCTACAATTAGCCTCCTTATTAATTTGTAATAATCAATATATATTAATTAAAAAACTTGCTCTGTTATAACGAGTAATAAACCTATAACAACGGTATAAGCTCTACACGAGATTAAGTTACAGATGTTGTTTGATCAGCTGTTGTATAGAGATGCTGCAACCTACAAAGTGAAAGTGAGGTCAACAAAGGTTAACAGTTTGGATATTAATCACGTGATTATGAATGTAATTTATAATTATTAGAAAATATTTGATAACTTCACAAATAACTATAAGGTTGTAAAATAGTGCATAAACTCTCTTTTACATAGTCTCCCCTTCCTTCTCAAAGATATTGATTCTAAAAATCAAAATTAAATTACATTTTCATATGCACAGAGTATTAGAAAAGTTTGGAAATCTTTTAATATTACAGAAGTCTCGAAATTTCTCCGCCATTATAGAATCCAACACAGTATTATTATTACAGATAAAACTGTTTGTAGGTCTAAATGAGGAAACCGACCGATTTGATAAATTCTATGTTGAAAAGCTTATATCTTTTCAATTGATATACATTTATGGTATGATTCATTAGAAATGAACAACAAAACGTAGTACTGTATAATAACATTAATCTTTGCCACGTTGCCTTTATTAACTGTTATGTTGGCAACGCTGTTCTAAATGCTAAACCCGACGACCAACTGTTAGGAAGCCAATATTAACTATTCCTACTACATTGATCACGACAATCTCCTGGTTGAACGATGTTTGGTGAAGATAATATGGTACTAAATTTAACATAAGAATCTTCCGCTGGTGGCTAATTTGTATGTTAGTTTATCCAGATCCGGAAGCTCGTAAAATCAATTAATTATATTTTTTTCCTTGTTGTTTAAAGCGAAAAACTTCTGTCAGCATCGCCTTCTAAACAAAGAATATAAAATAGAGACCTCTAGCTCTCCAATACTCTAATAGCGTCAGGGTCGGTAGAGAACAAGAAAGACGCGAGGAAAGATGGAAGAGAGGTATCTAAACCCAAGACTACATAAAAAAAGGTGTAGATACAGCCACCCCGGGAATGTGCAACGTCCATACTCACTGTAAATGAGGCCCTTAGGGTAGATTATTTTAAATTACTGCAGCATTTTTTAACCACATATGTTTAAAGTTCCACGAGTATAAAAATATTGTCAACATTTTATGTAAATGCAATAACAGTAAGATATAAGAGAATCCCTAAAGCACAAAAACTGAAAATAATGTCAAAGCTCGTGAATAACCCAGTTATGTTTATTTGTTTTGGGAATGCTTTTATAAATTTTACATTTTGTTATGGAACACAAATAATTAAAGAACAATACAAATCATACAGAGTTTAAAGATGTTTCTTTGTTTATAATATAATTATTAAAATAAAACAAAAAGATTAGTCAGTGTACATATACAGGGTGACTAGAAAATATTGTCCCCAATTTTACCAGGCTTATTCTATAGGTGTAAATGAAAAAAAAAAAAATTCCAATAAACATAAGTCTGGAAATGCTTAGTTTTCGAATTATCAGCCTTTATTATTATTTTTTTTAAATTTATTTATTTTTTTACTTCTAAAATTAAACATTTTAGCAATTCTAATGACTTTAATTAATAATTTTGTTTTTAATATTGGCTCTACTGTAAATTATCTTTTTAGTCGATAACTCTTTTGAGCTACGAAAAAAATAATTAAAAAAAACCCTTTTGTCATTAAAAACGTAACTTTTTTTCTTCTTTTTTTCGTTTAATTTGTTTGTAAAGTTAGCGGTTTTGGAGATATTTGACAAACTATTTTAAATGGCCGCCATTTCGAGAATATACAAAACAAATTTCTGGTTTTTTGTACAGAGGTAAAAGGAAAAGATAATTCGAAAACTAAGCATTGTCCTTATTCACTATAAAACGAGCCCCTGGAAGTTATACATTCCGGCGTTACTTAAGTTCAAATTTTTAACGACTTAGGCTACTTGTAAATTTCGAAAAATCTCTTCTTAGTGGGTCCTCAGTTTTGGAATCAATAAACTGAAAGAATTTAATATTTTTTAGGTCCAGAGGTATGAGTCAGTCAGGACATTACACTATAGATTTGAAGCCACTAGGAACATGTTCGGATGGTCTTGGGTAGCCACGTAGCACTTCGTGGTAGAGATGTATCACGTCCTGTCATTGATTGTTGGCTTTTTAGGTTAGACATGTCTTCCTGTATCGATATATAGCTTCCATGACATGTAACTACTGAGTGCAAAACAATTATCGAAGGGTGTAAATTAATTGTCGTAGCTAAAGTTTTAATAAAAACAGTCTAAAGACGAATACAACAGATTAAATTATGTATCTATTAATTCCAACCACAGAGCTACTAAATAGATACAAAATTATAAGGATTCAATTTGAAGAAAATATTGCCATTAGAGAACGAAAAAATCCTACAATTTTTTTTTAAATCAACAAAATTTTAGATGTAATTTAAAAATTACTATACTCCGTTTCAAATTTAGTTGCCATGTTGTGAAACTGTATTAAACGAACCGGACGTATAAAACTGTAAGCACGGCCAAATAAAAGGGAAACATAGTTTAGTGTAGTATTTTAAAATGTTACATAAGGCTTACGTTAAAAAAAGTTTTATCAAAATAGGTTCTCAATAAAAAGGGAAAAAATGATGGATACATCATAGTACTTACCCAGCCCAGCCATACAATTTAATACAAGCAGATTTTCTAAATGTAATCCCCAAAAGTTAGAGTTTTGGGCCTGGTAGGAAATGTTAATTTTTATTGGTAGACCAAGTACGGTAAGATTATTTACATTAGTTTTTCATTTTAATTCAATTATTTCCCATTGTTGCTGTAAAAACAAATATAATTTTGTGTAACGGGAATCATAATACAACATAATCTAACACATTAAAAGTTAATTAATTAAAAATAAATAATCGACACTATCAAAACTAATCTATACATATACTAATCAAAGTAAAACAATAAATATATAATACAAAGTACTATAATAAAATAATTAATATCAAATATAAAAGAAATCGGTCAAGTAGCTGTTATAAAAGACAATTCTATTCAGATAAAACTCAAGTAGAGATATTGGTGGATATTGAAATGTACAGTACAATATGAGTTTTGCCAAAGTTCAACTATAGACTAGATTGAGGTCACGGGAACTAGATCAGCAGATATTGAAAACCTGTCCTGAACGTCCTTGCTTGTCATACACGTAGTTAAGAGAAAGTTATGTGATGGGACAAAAAAAATGAATGTTGAATTATTCCTATTGAAGTAACTCAAGTTCAAAGATATTATTTACTAAGGGTTAGGTTTGGTAATTTGTAAAGGAAGTCGAACTTCACTTTTCACATTTCATAGCCCCATCAACCCGAAAAAGTTATTTTCAACATGCCGTCCGTTGTACGTAAGCACGATATCGGCTACAAAAATTAAGGTAGGAACATGAAATTTAGTACCTACATGTTCTATGGTGTGCTCATACAGAAACACTTTTCACATTTCATAGCCCCATCAACCCGAAAAAGTTATTTTCAACATGCCGTCCGTTGTACGTAAGCACGATATCGGCTACAAAAATTAAGGTAGGAACATGAAATTTAGTACCTACATGTTCTATGGTGTGCTCATACAGAAACATGGAATTAAAAATGTCAAAATGGCGGCAATATTAAACAGTTAGAGTTAGAAACTTGAAAGCTTTTAACCTGCAACCGACGCGACGGTAAAATTCCAAAAAGTTAAAAATTATATTTATAATCCCAAAAAAATTGAAAATGGCGGACTCAAGTTTAAATTTATTGTAAACCTTTTTTTGTCTCTATTGTGGTTAAAAATGGTAAGAAAAATATGGGTTGACCAGTTACGGATTTGGCAAGATTTACTGGAATGTTCGTATCTCCAATGATGATACCTTAGATAGAGTTAGATTTGGTAAATTTTCCACAAATTATTTATGTTTTGAGACACTTGTAGGACAGAAAGAATCATTGGAAGCTTATAAGAATTGGATACTCGCCAAATTTGATGATTCTAGTTGTGCTATAAGTGTCAAAAATTAAATGTGTGGAAATGAATAATTTTTCAACTACAACTAATGATCAAATGACAACCCCTCACCCCTTTCACACACACACGCACGCGCGCGCACACACACACAATTTAACATTCCTTCAAGTCCTTAGTCAATAGGGCTGAATAACTTGTTTTAAAACCGCCACAACCTATTCTCTCTTACTCCTTGCAGTATATCAACGATTATATAGTTATTTGAATCTATCGTAATCTGGATATAATTCACGGAACGTTATGATTGTTGTACTGCATCTGCGATATGTTATCGCGAAAAATAAAACAATCGATTTCTAAAAACAATTGGAAAAATTACAGTAGGATGAAAATTAATAATCGTTTTGTTATAAGTGGTGTAGTTTCACACATCGTTAGGCCTACTCGTAACAGTTTCATATTACCGGCTAATAGGTGCTTATCTCTTGCAAGACTCATTTAACTTTAATCGAATAAAAGAATATTGTCTGACCGCGGAACATTATAAGCACAGAAATGTAATACTCCGGAAAAAATAATGTTCTTTATTTACTTCCAACCTTGTTCAAATCAATAGTGAAACAAAAAATGTTTTCACATTAAAAACGACGATTAAGTGATCATTTTCAGTTGTAATTTGTGTACAAACTTTGTGTGACATTGAACCACAAGACCTTTTTAAACTGGTATCGTAACATTTCGTCCCCGGTAACATCTCGTCCCGATTCCACGAGCGTGGGGTTGGGGATGAACTCTCTACTTGCCCACTAGTAACATCTCGTCCTGGCACATACGCTAGGTTAGGTTAGGTTAGGCTATAACATAATATAAAAAATAATTGTTTTTACAAATTTTAAAAATATGTTAATAGTTACAACACTACTTCTCGTATGAAAATGCTTTTATCGAATTTGGTAAAACTAGATAAAATACTTTTAAATTTATTCCTCAACCCTTGTCAAACTTTCGTCGGGACGAGATGGTGTAATTAGTTTGTTTAATCATTTGTAAAACTGAGAGGGACGAAATGTTCCTTTTTTCTAAGAAATTGGCAGCGGGACGTAATATTACCGGGACGAAATGTTACAACCTTTAAACTTATCGAATTTGGAAATGCATAAATAGCGAGCGCTGATCTTGGTTTCATAAGGAATTAGTCGGACTCATATATGAGTATATACTGTGATACAATGATGTGATTTTATATTATAAACTACAACTCATTTTGCATACAAATGTACATTATATTTAATTAATTTTAACCATTTTCAAATGCCATGACAACAGTTGGTTCTACGAAATATTTGTCCAATTTCAAGACGAATCTATAACAACAAATTTTCGTGTACCCTACAATTGAGCGTGAAATATCCAAGAGAGTGGTGAAACCATGTCTGTTTAACAGATTACAGTGAACGATTTAACATTAAAGATTTGAAACAGTCGCCATGATGAAAGAACTAAACTGAATGCAGTGTTTTATACATTTGTATCCAAAAATATTTGAAATGGGTTCTGAGTTAGTGGATTTTCTGGAAAAACACGTATAAACGTATGTCTATTCCTCAGCAAAAAAAGAAACTTTTTATTTGTAACACCTCCCAAATTATTTCAGTTTCCTTCCAACTCCCCCCCCCCCCTATTGTCATAAGAGGAAAAACCTCTCGGTCATCATCGCCTTAAGTATACATTATAAGACTACTAGCCATCGCATACTGTAATAACGTCAAAGTCGGAAGAGAACAGGAGTTGGTCAAGAGAGTCATGTTAAGAGAGGTGAAAGAGAGTGACCTAACCCGAGACTACATGAAAGAAGGTGTAAATCCAGGTAGAATCCCGCGGGATTTTCATGCCCGTACCCATTATGAGTGAGCCCCTTAGGGTTACTCTAAGTGTCAGGGTCGGATAAGAAAAGGAGTTGGTTACGAGAGCCCCGTTGGGAGAGATGTAAGAGAGGGATCTATTCTAAGACTACTTGAAAGAAGGTGTAAATACAGCTAGAATCCCGCGGGATTTTCATGCTCGTATTCATTATGAGTGAGCCCTATAGGTTACTCTAAGTGTCAGGGTCGGATAAGAAAAGGAGTTGGTTAAGAGAGCCCCGTTAGGAGAGATGTAAGAGGGGGATCTATTCTAAGACTACTTGAAAGGTGTAAATACAGCTAGAATCCCGCGGGATTTTCATGCTCGTATTCATTATGAGTGAGCCCTATAGGTTACTCTAAGTGTCAGGGTCGGATAAGAAAAGGAGTTGGTTACGAGAGCCCCGTTGGGAGAGATGTAAGAGAGGGATCTATTCTAAGACTACTTGAAAGAAGGTGTAAATACAGCTAGAATCCCGCGGGATTTTCATGCTCGTATTCATTATGAGTGAGCCCTATAGGTTACTCTAAGTGTCAGGGTCGGATAAGAAAAGGAGTTGGTTAAGAGAGCCCCGTTAGGAGAGATGTAAGAGGGGGATCTATTCTAAGACTACTTGAAAGGTGTAAATACAGCTAGAATCCCGCGGGATTTTCATGCTCGTATTCATTATGAGTGAGCCCTATAGGTTACTCTAAGTGTCAGGGTCGGATAAGAAAAGGAGTTGGTTACGAGAGCCCCGTTGGGAGAGATGTAAGAGAGGGATCTATTCTAAGACTACTTGAAAGAAGGTGTAAATACAGCTAGAATCCCGCGGGATTTTCATGCTCGTATTCATTATGAGTGAGCCCTATAGGTTACTCTAATAGCGTCAGGGTCGGATAAGAAAAGGAGTTGGTCAAGAGAGACGTGATGGGAAAGTAAAAGAAAGTGATCTAACTGGTTACATCGGGATTGCAGAGCCCCCCCCCCAGAGGTTACTCCTCTTCTAAAGCACCATATTTGTATATTACACATTACACACATTTGGGGTCGCAGTGTGGGGTTGACCTGTAACTTTGCGACACTAAGGAGTCGGGGGGGGGGGTATATTGCTGACCAAGAAGTCCTTCCTTATACAGTACCACTTCACCGATAATCATCCTGATAGACTTGTAGTACGAAGCTATTTTTATTTGTTCGATAATAATTTATCAGCTATTAGTCCTATCCTACAATAGCTTGTTATGTACAGGCAATCACTCATAGCTTTCAACATAACTTTTAAACATACAAATTAGAAAAGATAACTAATAATCTCTCCATACCATGTTTCTTGATTAGTTGGCGTGTCTACGATATTATACAACAAAACATTATGCTAAAAATAAATAGCCTACGACAAGTATATTAAAAAAATATATTTAAAACTACGAATTACGAGACAAAAACTCTAAACAATAAAAAAAAGCAGTAACTTTCTCTTTTAAAACTGAACGTAAATTTGTGTGGCGCTATTACTTTTATGCTAGTGTTAATATAAAATCCTATTTCATTATGCCCTTCACACTAAAAGTATTTTGCACCATATATTTACAATTTACTCTAGGTTTATAGTAAAACCAAATATATTAGGTTATATAGGTTTATACTAAAATATAATAATAATCTACAACATAAATTAAACATGTTTGGTGTAGCCTCCTGGATTGTATATTCAATGAATATATTATAGGTTAAATTACCTTAATTTTTCTGTCAGAGACAATTCAAATTTACATCTTTTTGGATAACGGGTTTCGACGGTTAAACCGTCATCGTCAAATACAAAGCATCTTGAAGTGTTCAGCCATTTGAAAGCGTCGTCACAGAGCTTTGGATCTGACGATGACGTTTTAACTTACGAAATCGGTTATCCACAAGGATGAAAATTAGATTGTCAGAAAAATGAAGGTAATTTAACCTATAAAATATTAACTAAATATATAAATTTTATTTTTAAATGTGTTTTTTTGTGAAGAAATTATAAAAAAATATAAATATCTAATTTAAGAGAAGAGAGGAAGGAGGGGTTCAAAAATGGCAGAAATTGTGGTTAATCTAATATTGTCAACTAAACCATTGCTTGGACAAGAAACAGTAGAAAAACATCAAACATTTTTCTCAAAAACAGCTAAACCGATTTCGTTTACATTTGAGTAAAATGTAAATATTAACGCTCTGAACTCGTATGGGAATTCACAAGTACAAAAATATCACAATTTTTGAATAATTGGTTTTAAAAAATGAAAATTGAGAGCCATTATTAAAACCTCATACATAATTTATTTACGCTGAGGACGCGGTTATGTCACAAACGAAACAAATTTAGGCTCTATTTAAATATATAAATCGTTATTTCCAAGACGGTTGATTTTCACTTTTTGATTGACAACTACCGAACTGAGTTTTTTGATGATGAAAAAGTTTGTGCAAGGTTAGGGGGACTGCATAGTTATCTTGCATACAGTCCAATCTCGCAAGCCCAAAAAAGAGTCTCCTGAAGGCGAAGTCAAATGGAAAAAATATAAATTAAATTTTGTTTTATAATAAATCACATATAAGATGGTTTTACTATTGGTAAACACTTTTTATGAGATAAGCAACTAGCAGATGTGACTCTTAAAAGTTGTATAATGGTATTTGTAATTTGACCTTAAATACATGATCTAACTGTAAATTGGGGCGTAACATAAAGCGTTAACAAAAAAAAAAATGACGGTAGTTCAAAGGTAAAAGCTATAGAGTTGAAACACTTCTTTTTTGAAAATATTATGTGTGGGTATCAAATAAAACTTGAAATTATTCTGACTATGAATATGTATGTTTATTTGACGAAAATCTTAATATGTTGGCACTAGGCCAAATTAAATGTCAGATATATCCCTCCTCTTTGAAATACGGCGTGACCTACAAATCTGGAAAAAATATATTTGGATTTGAAATCAAATTGCAGTGTGAAATCTTATATTATAGTTTTCTTGTATGTAGAATACAACTTAATTTAACCACACAATTAGAAATGCGTACAGTAGCGTATAAATTTTAAAAGCAGTTTTTAGAAGGTGTGAGACAAATAATTCAATAGCCATTAAAAGATTGGTTTCATCTTCATTGATTTCTCTTTACTAGGGTCCGGAGGTAAAACGCGCGTCTGTCTGTAAGTCGTAACCAGTCTACACAGACAACACTATAAATCCTGTATATTTGGAATTTTATATTTTCACACATATAGGAAAAATAAGCAGTAAAAAAAATAATAATAATAAATACTTTGGGGAGGTTAATGGGCAAAAACTATAAAGTTGAAACTTTTTTGTTTGGAAATATTATGAGTGAAGTATTCTGAAATAAAACTAGAAGTTATTTTAATTACGAATATGTATGTTTATTTGACGAAAATCTTAATATGTTGGCACTCGACCAAATTAAATGTCAGATATATCCCTCCTTCTTGAAATACGGCGTGACCTACAAATCTGGAAAAAAATATTTGGATTTACAATTAAATTGCAGTGTGAAAAATTATTTCATACAAATTCAAAACCTTATTTACTTACGATTTAAAACGATCCACTTCTTTACTAATCCAATAAACGCAATATCTCAATTCGTTAAAAACTATGGTAAGCGTTTTATGTACAATACATGAAAAAAATAACGAATAATAAAAATTAAAATAAAGAGTTTACAGTGATCTACTACAAAATTTAACAGGCTACCAAAGATTACATTTTTTTCTACACATCACACGACCATATACAGTATCTAAATTCCCTTCCACTGCCCCCCCCCCACATTTAGGAGTGATAATATACCAAAATGTACAGTCAATACTCAAACTAAGATTCAAAAGTTTGAATTTTGTATTATAATTAACAAATACAGTGGAAAGGAGCGACTTGGAGTTTATGATCATGCTGATTTTTGTTGTTGTATAATATATAATAAAAATAAAGACCCTTAGCTCTTGAATATACTAGTAGTGTCAGAGTCGGACAAGAAATGGTCAAAAGAAATCTGACCCAAGACTAGACGAGAAAGGCTGTAGATCCCACCCAGAGCTTGCGATAAGCTAGTTCCTGAAAGCTGTAAATGGTTGTTACAAAACCCTACGATGTTGGTTGAGAAGAAATTCTTGGAGAATGTTTCACCACGTTGTCATGACAACAGCCCCCGTGTCCCGCCTAACTTAACGCTTAGTCACCGCCTAATGCAAGCCTACGCCTATTCTTCAATATAACACAATGTTACTCCTTGACCTTAACGCGCCACACTCTATATACAGGATATGCAATAGTTCCAATATGTTTGGATAACATGAAACCGACGAGCTACCGAGTCCAGATGCTGTACACGTTATTTGTATGTACACGAAAAACTATAAGACTTTATTACGTATAATCAAAATGGCAGCCATTAAAATTTGTTTAATGGCGAATATCTATAAAAAAGATAACGACAAAAAAATACTCTTTTAAAAATAAAACACGGAATCTAAGGTTAACAAAATTATAAATAAAACGATAACAGAAAAAAATATTTTCCTAATAATTTACATTAACACCTACAATTTTATAATAACAGATATCCTTATTATTAACGGCTAAATACACTTTGCACCTTATGAATAAAAAAAGAATATTGCAGTTAATTACAAAGTTTAAATATCTTTTTATTAATGATTCTGTTAACCAAAAATAGTCACCTTCAAAAATTTCAAATACCCACAATTTTGAGTTATCAAAAGAGTTGATGGGTGCCATTACGGTAGGGTTGTTACCACTACTTGCAGAATTGAAATTTGCAATTTTTAATCTAATTTAGTGTGTCATAAGTTTAAAAAAATAGGAAATATGAATAAAAAATTGTTTATAATGGCCGCCATCTTGACATTTCCACTTAAATTTTTCTGAATTCCAATGAGGTTCTACACTTTATAAAGTGCAAGTACGCTATTTTATTACAGCTCCAAGCCCATTTTTTGTTTTTCACCGATAATTGACGATCCAGTATTTTTGGAGAGATGGGGACCAATACGTACCTACTGTTTAACTCTTTCGAGACTCCACTTGGGCAAAACAAGATCAAAATCAATTAGAACCGTGAATCGGGAGCTCTATGTGGCTATGCTTCGTGGATTATTTGTCCCTGAATTGTCGCCGTCGTATAACACTCACAAAGTGTAAAAGGCAGCCGTTACAATGCAAGTGATGAGTGGAAGCCTATCTTATCAGTGTTTTATTATGTGACGTGAAGATGGTTGATTATATCAAGGTCACACTCACAGTAGTATATTCAGGGAAGCATCACCTGACATATAGACAAAGTTATGTGTTCTACAGCCTAAACTGTTGGAGTGATTTTCATGAAATTTGGTATGTGGACATATTTTACTCATATCTCGACGTGTTTATCCCTCAATATTTTCGATAACTAAATATCGGTTGCAACATTGTTATTAAATTTTGTTATATCCTCAAAATATTCAAACAACGGATTGGACTTGATCCGTCATTTGAAAACTCGATTTCAAACGATACGATTTACAATTAAAGGGAATTTATGGTAGAAACAAATTAAATTTAGGCCTTTTTTAAATTCTCAAATATTGTCTACAATTTATAGTGTACGTATAAATCCCATAATTGTAATTACGGTTTATTTCACTTTTTATATAATTTTTTTTTTAATTCACAAAAGATAGGGGGGGGGGGGACTTTTCTATCATAAGAAAATAAAAGTGGAAAAATTGAGTAATAAAGAAAATTAAATTTGTCACTAAGCAGTATGGGAGATGAATGCAGTATAAAACTGCAATTCAAAGTAGTCCAACATTGAAAGTAGACAAGTTGTTAGGTACAAGACAAGTCTGAGAACTTTCACTGTAGCAACTCTCCCAAGCGTCTTGGTTAACTTAAAAACATTGCACTAACTTTCTCACAAATCTATCCAAAACTATTATGAATAAGGGGGAAAAAAGATAATTTTCTTTATAACTTGGTTTTTACACATGTAGAATGGTTATATTATCAACTTTTTTTAGTGTAAAACAATAATAATAATAAACATTTACTTACTGGCACACTGGATTTGACAAAAATCGGTTAAGTCAATTCTGTTATATTTAGTCTTTAAATAACGATATTATTATTTTTTAAATTTTTTATCGATACCTCCCGAACTCGTGTTTTGAAAGATGGTAATTTTTTACCTATTATTTGGAAGAGCCCACATTTTAGAAGAATTAGATCAAAATCGTTAGAGGCGAAATGAAAAAAATCAGGATTTAAATTTTAAGTTATGGCAAAAATCTATCGGAATACTAAATTTGATGAAACTCCAAAGAGTTCATTCAAAAGTTCACTTCTTTGAGTCCCTCGCATATTTCAGAGAAAAAATTCCGTGATCTACCACCTAACCCCTCGATTTGAAATATTCAGATACTAAACAAACAATAATGATTGTCCCATGCGTATGAGAAAGAGAACTTGGGCTTTACGAGGCAATCGATTAGTGAAAACAATAGATTATTTTTAAATTGAAACTGACTCACTGCAATTAGATAAGCGTATCAAACAATCGATCATTTATTCTTTATCTCTATAAACAAGCACATCAATCACAAAGTAAAGACCAACAAAACTAAATCATTTAATCTCTTCCCGATATTGCTACTCTGCCTTCACGTTTCATCAAAATCAGAAGAAAAAAATGAAATACCCTAAGAAACGTGGTCAGGTATGGAATTTTGGTCAGATCTTAAACATTTTATTTTCAGTTTCAAAATGGCGGTCAATGAAAACAGTAATTGCATTTTTGTTCAGATTGAGAATACAAAACGTGCTTCTAATATATTTCAAATTTATTAATTTTAATATGTACAATAAAAACAAAATTTTATCAAAACTTTTCCTATCTCAATGGTCTGGCCTTTTGCCACACCTGCACAGTCCTTAGATTTAGATAACAGATGATCCTATAAACAAAAACAACTCAAGACTTATTTATAATTCATGTTGATATGCAAGGAATGAATCGGTAAATAATAATAAAATGTGTTTATTTGTCATAGTGCTGAGTCAAGAAATTGTGTTTACAAAAATCAATAACAATAAAAAAAAAGAAAAATATTATTATTTATTACTCCTAAATAAAATCAATAGGTTATAGCATCTACTAGAAACACCGTTAATTTTTAAAAAAATAAATAAATTTCAGTTGTCTATGTTCTGCAATGCAGGGCCAACAGAGTGTTCAGGGGAAATAAACATGTCCGTCAATGCAGGACAGGAGAGCTGTGAGCCAAGTTATATGAAAATAAATCAGAATTGTGGGGAAGAAGGCAGTGGGGTGTATTGCTGGCCACAAGAGTGGCCAGTCAAATTCAGTTAAAAATGAAAAGTGCAAGGGGTTAAGGCTATTGAATTGTTTGTCTCATATCTCATAAAAACTGCTTTTAAATCTTATACAATACATAATTCTAAATGTATGGTTAAATGAAGTTGTATTTTGTCGTACAAAAAACTTTAATAAGCAATGCAATTTGATTTCAAATCCAAATAATTTTTCTCAGATATGTAAATCGCGCATATTCAAGTTAGAGGGGAGAGGGGGACTTGATATCTAACATTTTTAATTTGGCTTAACACCAATATAACGTTTAATTCTAAATCCCCCCCATTTAAAGTTTTTCATCAAATTTAATAGTTTACGATATACCAATAGTAGCCTCGATAAAAGAATCATACTACATAATATAACATTTTAATTTTTAAATCGTTGAAAAGCAAGAAAAATGTTACGAATTTGATTTATCCGGCAACACTGAATGCTCCCCCCTCCCCCAAAGAAGTGGGAACAGAAAGAAAAGAAACACTGCACAGCAACAGACATATGATGACGCATAGAGCCATCTGGCGGAAACATGTGTTGTCCACAATTAGCATCGCAAAAATCCTGTCTCCCAAACCGTAGCAAATCAATGACTACGATATTACTATACATTCAGGGATGTGTTGCATAATGTTATTGTGTTGCATATAATACAATACAAGCCAACTGATCAATACTATGTGAAAATAAAATAGGTTATGTCCATCAAGAGAAAAAAACAGGTATTACTGATTCTTATGATAAAACACCAACTTCTCTGTTTGCCTTTGCCAATTCATTTATTGACGGCATGC
Organism: Aphrophora alni; assembly: GCA_963513935.1. Lineage (NCBI taxonomy): Eukaryota > Metazoa > Arthropoda > Insecta > Hemiptera > Aphrophoridae > Aphrophora > Aphrophora alni. Next base: position 130,669,895 of record OY740767.1, read on the forward strand.
CTACGGAAAAATGTCCCAAACAGTGTGTTCAGGCCATGAAATTTTTTTCCAATAACTGGTAGAAGAATTCGTATTAATGGGAATTTATGGACATTATGACTCATAGCAAATGATTAATAATAAATAGTAAATCGTGCAAAGTACAAGTTTATTCCTTTTGTTGTTGTCATTTTATGGGCTGTAAACTTGGTAGATTGTCTCATTTCAACCTTTTATTTTCAAACAATAGATGATCACATGTCCAAGGAGCACTGTGGTGGCGAAGTAATGTAACTTGAAAAACTGTATGAAAACGCTCAACATAAAACCAACAAATCAAACCATAAACTGAACAACAATAACATAAAGAAATGTTACTTCACTTTCGGTTACTGAGAACTTTGGATTCGACGCACTGTAGCCCTCGAATAGAGCAAGAGTCGGAAGAGAACACGAATTGGTCAAGAAAGACCTGATAGAAGAAAGGTATCTAACCCAAGACTTGATGAAGAAAAGTTTAGGTCTAACTGTAAGTGGGGAAATAAGTTTAATAGACGATTATATTAGAGAAATTTAAATTGTATATCAATTAGGCCGGAGAGGTGTTACTCCCACATACACTACTGATACAAATTTAAACAGGCTAGATAAGACAAGTACTTCCGCCATATACAGGAAGTTAATATTTAATGTGAGAAACCGGTTTCATTCAAGAAACAGATTAAACTTTCTCAAAACTCTGATTATGATCGCGATGCATATCTCAAGATTTGTAGTTTTTTTTTGTTTTTTTTTCCCCCCCAAACCTTGAGAACTACTAAATAATGGGTCACTGGACTTAGTTATTGCAAAGATCCCACTGCAGAAAGTACATTTCATATTCTATACAGAGGTTGTATTGTGATAATAAAAACAAAACCCGAGTTCAAATTGGTCTAAAACCTTGTTACACAACTAAGCTGAGTCTAAAACGCAGGAAGTCACTCCGTCCTTGTTTAACAGTGCATGTGCAACTATTGACTTTGTCCCTCTTACATAAAAACATGAAAATTATATCGGTTCTCTAAAATTATACTGTAAAACAAAAATCATGTATTCAAAATTTAGGTTTTTACAAATCTCTTTGTAAGTATTTATTTAGTCTTACAGAAAATAATTCAAAATAGAACAATGGTAGTACAGTAGTCTATTGATTGAAAATCAAGGTCATTATAAATGTTACTACCTATGCAGAGTTCCGTGCGCCTACTGCACAGTATCTGAAGCCGCCAATATAGTCATCGTGGGGTATCATCCCTATTGATGGAAAGGAAAGAAGATATGAGGGTAGCCAAGAGAACAGTCAGAACAAACACTATAGTAAAGTGGCAAGAGCGATGACAAGGAGAGACAACGAGAAAATGGACTGCCAGGATCATCCACGCCGAGGAAGAATGCTAAAATTAGAGACATTGCGAGGTCAACTACTTCATGACCCAGACAGCCAATATTTGTTAAAGGTTGGCCAGCACTCACTGTAAGGGCGCGCAGCATACCTTCTTCAACTACGATAGATGAAGTGAGTGCAGAGAAAAAGTCGTTGATGAAAGTGGTGGGATAAATAACTCCGGCAAGATGCTCGGGAAGGGGGAGCTCGAAAAAAGGTGGCAAGTTTCGTCGAAACAGTGTTACGAGGGAAGATAATAGAGGAGGAATAATCAAGTTGATACGAGTTTATAACAGATAGAGCCCCCCAGATGTTTAGGAAAACGACACCAGCATGAAGAAATGTGAAAACGGTACCGCGTTGAATCCTGCCACGCAAAAGAGATTTAAGGTTTGTTATACGCAGGAACACGCTTCATACGGTGTATAAAGCATTTCTTCGCTCCTCGGGGAAAAACTTCACTTACATCAATCGCCATTTTTCCTCCTCCATATTTATTTATAACAATGCTCTCTATTTCCGACGACAAAGCAGCCAAAATTCTCTGTACTTGCATAGTTTCCGAATCAAAGTGCTTCTCCCACTTACAAAAATTGAAGTCCCTCTCTCTTACTTACAAAAGTACTTACGTGTATAATACTTCTATAGGTACAACTTGTGTGTCGTACACGTATTGCTTACTAAGCTTCGAAAGTTTGACAATAAGATAAACAGACCTCAATTCAAAACCACGTTTAACTTATTTACAAATAGCCTAAGTAGTATTTAGAAAGTTTTGTAATTAGTAAATAAATGCAATTCGATGCTAAAAAGTTTAAATAGCCGCTATTTTGAAATGAGTTAAGAAAATTGATTGATAATATTTTTCAAATTGGGTCCTTATAACAAATTAGCATGCAAAATTTCGACTCCATATCATTTACCGTTAAAAAACATATGATTTTTTTGTTAAAAACACAAAATGGCGGCTACATAGAAAACTAACCATTTTAGGAACTAGGTTTATATAAAATTTTCATTGGTGTTGATGTGAGGAATAAGCTCTTGAAGTTTTGGAACAATTTTTAGAAACACCCTGAGTAACAAATAAAGCAGCGAATGGGGTCAGGAAATATTGTACTCTTCAATTCCTTAGTTCCTAAGACACATTTGTCAATGCTATACATAGTTCATGGGTTTTATTTAATTTATCAATTTTCTTCATACTAAGTAGCCTATTTACCTCTTGTCTGTGCTATTACGTAGCCCAGACATAACTTCGAGGATATTAGGCAATTCTATCGATTGACACATTTCACAACTAGCACGACATTTTATGGTCGGTTAAATTACTTGAACTAGATACAGTAGGCAGTGCTTTCACCAAGGGATTCAACACCTTTTGACTAATCTGTAAAAATAACTTTGCTATGGTATTTTAATAGCAAGGAATGTTAAGAATGACTGTAATCTTTACGCAATGTTAACATCATATTAGAGCCTTATACATCCTCACTTGAACGTGTTTGAACTATGGAATCACATTATTCATCAGCTCAGAATGTGAAAAGACTTTTTATATTAGAGGATAGAAAAAACTGTATGACCTTTGGCACGTTAGTAACTTGTTCTACGGAAGTTAGGGGATAGTTTTGCCACTTCTTACTATGTGCATGTGTGAAGTAATTTTTAGTGTTAAATAACTCTGGCTAAAGATGTACGTAATTATGGTACTTGATATAGAAGCAATCAAGTACATTTAGACGATTACAAGCTCAGTAACTAAATAAAACTATCAAGACAAGCTGGTATAGTAGACTATTAATAAATAAACTCGTAGATTGCTTAAAAAACATGCAAAATTTATTATAATGGATTTAAGAATAGTCTGCGCACATGACTGGCAAAAATAAGCGTCGTTGTTGCATGAGGTAGTTTTGCTAGTTATACATTTGTTTTTACTAATTTAATAATTTTTTAAACATAAGTTGTCTTTATGTATCTGATAATATTTTTTAAATATTATTGACATGTCTTATTTCTATACTGTTTACAAAATAAATAAAACCAAAATATATTAATAATCGTGTTAATTAAAGTTAAACATTTAACAGTATAAATATGAATGTTGTACGAAATGAAAATGATTAATTTTTAGTTTTCTTTTAAACAATTATTTAATAAAGAATAATCCATACTGGGCCTAAGTCTATGTATAGGTAATGAGTTGGGTGCTCTAACCTATTTCTTAACCGGATATTACTTAGTCCCTGTTTTGCGGTGATTTTTTATTACGAGGTTAGGTTTTGTTTAATGTTGTTTAAAGGATAAAACCCTCTACGTAGTCGGCACCTTATAAAATATAGTAAAAATTAAAGACCCCCTAATCCTCGAATACTCTAATACGTCAAGGTAGGAAGAGAAGAAGAGTTGGTAAAGAGAGGTCCGATATGAAAGATGAAAGAGAGGAGACTACATGAAGAAACTTATAGATCCAGCGAGGCTCATCGGGTTTGTCACACCCGTACTCACTATGTATGAGTCACTGAAGGAGAACCTACGTTGGAACACGCTTTCATTCTTGTTTGTAATTTTCGACGAATTAATAAAGGGCATTCAACGATCAATGTTCTCCATAAGGTCAGGTTAGGTAAGGGTAGGGTAGGGTAGGGTAGGGTAGGGTAGGGTAGGGTAGGTTAGACCTACGTTGGAACACGCTTTCATTCTTGTTTGTAATTTTCGACGAATTAATAAAGGGCATTCAACGATCAATGTTCTCCATAAGGTCAGGTTAGGTAAGGGTAGGGTAGGGTAGGTTAGACCTACGTTGGAACACGCTTTCATTCTTGTTTGTAATTTTCGACGAATTAATAAAGGGCTTTCAACGTTCAATGTTCTCCATAAGGTCAGGTTAGGTAAGGGTAGGGTAGGTTAGGTTAGGTCCAGGGTCAGACTTGAAACGAGTTCGAATATTGTGACCACACAACGTGACAAAAACGCAGATATTTGGTCAATACTAGAGATTTCATCGAGACTACACTCATTGTTAAAATACGAAATGTGTAATGAAAGTGGTATCTAATAGGGATGAAAATGTTTTTAAATAACTTACTCCGTTGGTAAGTTGGTCCCAGTTCCACAAGACAATATAGGACAGAGTAGAATCGGCAGGAACCTTCAACTCGGAGCTTTAAACTTTAAACACTTTGTGCCAGGGAGGGGCGTTGAGAACCAACGAGCACAAAATAAACGTTTATTCTGTGCTCGCTGTTGAGAACTGCTTCTTCTATCCACAGTTTCGATTTAATAACTCTGTTAGAATAATCTTTGAGTTTAATACACCAAAGTTCAGTACCTTCCATTTATAAATAACTTTGTATACAACATTTTTAAGAAGTGAAGTACCACGAAATAAGCAAACTTAATAGTAATAGCAGTTTAACAAATCACTACAGTAAACCGAAGTAGAATGGCATTTAAAATAAAATGATTCATCTTACTGTATCCACGTATACTGTTGTAGCCAGTTACAAGTATAAACAAAGGAGCGACTATTTGTTGTTACGTGTTCCAATCGCAGTCGCTGAACGTCGTAGTGCCGTCATCTTTTATACCATTCAATATTTATACACTCACCAACGTTGAACGTCTATTTCTAGATTATCAAGTAGAGTTTGATCTCTTTCCGTCCCCTCAATTTTTATCCGATTCGGCTATTTTTGATAATAGGAACTTAGTCTTTAAACAATAAAAAAAAAAATAGTAATAATAGATCGACCTTTTATTATTAATACCTGCACAATGATTGTAGGCGGAGATCCTCAACAGCTCAGGACCGGTTCTGAGTTTGCAAGGACGAGATAAAAACTCTCTTTCTGCAAACCTTACAATGGCAAATGTTCCGTCGAAAATATACAATATATAAATAAAGCACAAAAAGGCTAGTTTGGTCAGGATAACTTGAAAATGTTAATTTAGAAGTAATCTGTAAAACAAATGAAAATGATCCTGGGTTGCAGTTTAGAGACATCTCGCTCTCGAATTAATAGCGCTATGATCGGAAGAGAACCAGAGTTGTTCAAGAAATGTCAAGTAGAGGTTTACATGCTTTCACAGAAGCTTTTCATCTGCACGCTGGCATCATTTCTAGGTGGTGCCGGTTGATTAGCAAGCAGGCTAGAGTGATAGTCCTATGAGGGTTACTTAGGAATCTTAGGCTAGAAAACTTTGAGGGCGGAAGAGCTTCAAGCAATGAACGGCTGCATAGACGCCCTGGGTGAAATAATCTATAGTTTATTGCGTCCAGGCAGTATGCGCTCTAAGAGAAAAACAACCAGAAATCAAAGTTATTGACCTTCCAAGTGTTAGTAAATCCGGAATATGAATATTGCTAATCCTAAACAAAGACGAGTAGAACTTGACTACTTTGATCGTAGTGTAATCTCTGGAAACGTCACGAGTAAAGCCTTCAATTCTGCCAAATACCAAACATGAAACACTGGGAAGTCTATCAAATAAACAATTACAAACAAATGTTTCCGTGATTCGGCCTCACTCATTATTTGTTAACTAAACAATACTTGAATGGACAATCAAACACGTGTGCGTGTCATATTGCATTACGTCACGTGATCACGCCATTGAATTACGTCAATTTTATATACGTAGTGTAGAAGGAAAAAAATCGATGCCGATATATCAGTTTTGAAGTCATTTAAGTAAAACAAAGTTGATTTTTGGAAAGGTGTCGGTCAGTCTGACGTTAGAATAAGTCAAACGAGTCAACAGATTTTCATAAAATTTGGTTGGGTATGTCGACAAATTTTTGCGTTATCTTGCACCACTCAAAATTTGGGAATTTTGACAAACAAAATTCTGGATTTTCTAAAAAACAGCTGATTTTGATAAATTGTAGCCTTCATAGACGCAAATGAAATCAAACCGTATCTCTCCAATAATGCCAGTTCGGAAGTTATTGGTAAAAATCAATTATGGAGTTGCTTTATAAGACGTAATTTATCAAAATCGGCTCTAGTGATTTCGTTCAAATTTTGATGAAATGGGAACAATAGCGAGACCCAATCTAATGGTCCGCGCTTTCATTAAACACGATTTCATGAAATACGATTTTAGTTTTAATAGGTTTAGACGCAAGCGAAGCAAGTTTGTACTGTATATTCAATTATTTTTTAAAAAATAAATCAAATGACAAAAGTTGTTAAAAAAGTACCATCTATAAGACAATGGGGGGGGGGGGGAGAGCTCAGCAATAAAGACCCCATCCTGCTCTTTATCACGTAAAACTTTTTTCTTGTTAAAAGACGAAAAACCTCTTGGTCATCATCGCCTTAAAAATGAAAAGGAAAACCTTAGCCCTCGAATAGCGTCAAAGCCGGTCAAGAGACCTGATAGGACATATGAAAGAAAGTTTCTAACCTAAGACTACTTGATGAAGAAAGGCGTAGATTCGGCTAGGATACACTCGTACTCATCGACACTATATGAATCCCTGAGGGATAATATTTAAAAACAGAAACTTCAAAAATGTTAACTTTTGCCGATTTATCATTCGCGGATATAACCGGGTGCTGAAAAAAAAAAGTATCACAGGAAGACGATATGCACAGATTCCAAATGTCTTGGTAAGCACGGGCGGCAGATTGATGATTCATAACTCTCAAATGTCACTCAGAAATTAATTTCAAGGACGTATATACTGATCTAAAAATATTTACCACCTGATAAAAGGATCCTCACATCATGGTTCCCTCATTCCTTTCCTCGCTCTCTACTACGCCAACTACTTCATGAGTACAAATTTGTCGCGTATCTATTATAACAACAGTGAGATATATTTTCAAACGTTATATGGATGTGAATTTGGTCTAAGTAAAAGTGATGGTGTACAAATAATGCAGGTAGAGGACATACACAAAGGAACTGTTTCCCATGGTAACGCTTTGTCTTCCTCATTTCTCTAAAAGAGAACGTACCGAGTTATCATAAAACATTACAATCGGGGCGACATCTCTGACCTTCTACAAAAAACTGCTTTTGTTCTGAAGATTGAACATTGTTTATAATAGTAGGCGATTTAAACTAGTTTTATGTTTACTGTACTGTTCAACCTGCAATATACTTCGAGCCTTGAACTCAAAATATTATATAAGACAAAATAACCGCAGCCAAGACTAAAATTCCTTCTCTGAACAACGAGAGCTTACCACTACAAAATATGGTAAATTATTTTGTACAAAGTACTGATAATCCGACACTATTTAACCTTGATATATCGCTTACTTCCTCTGTAAGAAACATATTTGTGAACCTTTGCTTGATTCCAAGGCTATTGTTGCGTAAGCATATAATATACTGTATTTGCGTTCACATAGGCTTGTCACAGCCAAGGACGATTTTAGATAAACTAGGACTAATATAAAACCTGTCCAGCCGGAAATGAACTGATAACGACAGTCAAATATACTAAACCTGCCAATGAAATGGCAACTGATTTCCTCACCAATGATAATGTAAAAAAAAATCCAACTGGATCTAGTAAGTTTGGACGAAATCGAGCTACAATTGAGACCTCATTTAGTCTGATGAACATTAAAGTATGAATGTTAAACTATAAACAAAAACTTTAGATCGATGGGATTATGTATATCAAACATTCATTGTTTTTGGATAAGTAAAAGTTGAGAAGAGAGCTTTTGTCAAACAAGAAAACAAAAATCTTGATTTCTCCAAATGGACTCCCGACAGTATAAAATGTAGCCCCTAAGAAAACAAAATGTATTTGAATGCCATCTTCCCCAAAAAGTAATAAATATAAAGTACACAACTCAAAAAATAAAAATCTACAACCGATGCTGGTCTAAAAATGTCTCAATTTTTAGCACAAACGTAATTCAACTAAATTCAATGAAACATTAAATTTGGTGCAATTTTGTTTGTTTTTCGCAGACAATACTTAAACATAAGTTGGTTTATTTTAAAAGACTATGTACTCATAGTTTTTTAATTCTATAAACTATAATTCTCAAATTACCAAAAACTGTGAGGGTTGCTGTGTAGTATACGACCAATTTTTAGAAATATGTCTCCTTTAGACATTATCATTATGAACTGTGCGACAGTTAACATAAACAGGCTTTGCAATGATTTAATCAAAAGTGAAAACTTTACAAACGGTTTTTCGGTAAAACAAGAGAAATAAATGGCACAAAATGGGGTTAGGCCTACAAGCTGTTTGAAATCTGTAAACACACATTACACATAGAAATATGATACAACAGCATTTTAAAACTCTTGAAAGAAATAAAAAATGTCCCTAAAATTCACAAAAGATTTTGTTTTTCAATAAATATCAAATATCAAAATGCCTACAGAATATTATATCGATTTATTGAATAACTTTTAGATAATTTAATTAACCTTCAAAATTTATTTATAATTTTTTTACACAAACCGATTTATGGTAATTTGAAAATTGTATTACAAAATGTCTATATGTTTATTTTTCCAGAATCAATATGAATTTAATATTTTCACAGATGGGAAGAATTTGCCCTACTTTAATATTACAATGTAAAAGAGCCAGAACTCTTTAATGTTGTTTCAAAAACTATATATTCATCATCAGAAAGTAAAATTGTATGTTATATTATTATACCTGTATAAGAAAAAAAACTGTTCAACCATTTAACCCTTTCAAGAGAATGTAGTTCTTCCATATTTCAAGCTGATACCTTGAAGACACACGATTACAATAGTATAATATAACTATTATAGTAAAGAAAAAAATAAAGCTTCTTAAACATCCAGTATTAAGGCTTTTTTACATTGTTAAAATAGGTTAAATGCTTCCCTAGCCTTGAAATTGATTAATTTCATATTCCACCTAGGAAAACATAAGTTCAGATATTCTGCAATACAAGTTTAAATGGTTAAAATAATTATTTTTAAATCGTCATATATTTCAAAAATGACAGATACCATAAAAATTGGTTTTAATAAAACAACCATTTCTGTGTGTTTACCATTGTACTCAAGCTAAAAAAAGTAGGCCCTAATGTTTTATGATTTTTTTGAAGAACATGATTTCTTTATTTGAGATTTGGCACACTTTGTGGATATAGACACTAAATATGTACATTGAATGAGACCTAATGTGAGGTTAGTACTGGAGACAATAGGTGTGTGACCTTGGTTGGGAGCACACCCTCACACTTTGACATACTTTCTCTTGTCCTGCACACAAAGGATGCAAACCACTTTCTTCTAGTATATAGCAAAGATATTTATTCAACTCCAACTGTGTTACCAACTATTCTATTATAAAGGCTAAAATAATTTAACACATTAAAGTAGGACTAATTTAGTTTCTTTTTTATATAAATTGAATAACATAAATTTTTAGTCACATTCAATTTGGTCTTTATCTGGTACAGTATATTTATTGTTACTCTAAAAGTCTGACTGTTAGAGCTGGTAAAGGCTAGAACAAGAGTAGGTTACATTTCATTTGAAATTAAAATAGATGACTAACTTCAAACATAAACACCTAAATGATTTTATGAAGTACAGTACTCGTACAATACGAAATAGATTTCAAAACAAACATAATATGTACATGAAAAGAGATACAGTACATGAAAACAGATACAGTACTTGTAAAACAACATATTTCATTAGGCCTATATCAAATAAAGACTATTTATTTCCTTTACCAGGATTTATCAGCAAATGCTGACATTTACCAAGATCCCTTAATAAAAGAATGAAAGTTTAAATTTGGTAAATTGTGCACCATGTCAGCCTATTGTACAATGAAGGCCTATTTATTTCTTCATTAAATAAAATATCCATGCTATGTACCCTTTATAACATATTATACAAAAAATATAATAATATGCTGCAATATAAATTATTTAGGCTGAACACTCACAATTGTTTGTGTATTTTTTTATATTTTTTGTTTAACTAAGGGGGTCTCTTTTCACCCAGCTTTACTGATAGGGGATGTAAACCTTTAATTGTATTGGGATGGAGTCTCTTTCCACCAAGCTTTATTGAGCAAGAACTATTAGAAATGTGCAATTAAAGGTATATATAATGCAAACTTCCAATTAGAGTAATAGCTTATGTGTAGGTCTACATTAGATAGGCTTAATTCAATGATTAGATTACATTCGACTAAATAGGTGTCAATTACAGAAAATTAAAGATAAGATGAAGTTACAAATTTGGTAGACCTATATAATTAGTATAGTAGTATGGTACCGTATACTTAAATTGGAATAAAGTAAGTTCAAGCTTTCCTAAATTAAGTTATGCCTGGCGCAATAACACAAAATGGAAAGAATTTGGTCTAACAAGTAAATTACCACAATTTTCATCGATTTGTTTTTGTCAATTGAAGTCTTTACGTTATGTCTGTAAACTAATCAAGATGAAAGAATAGCAAAATACAGACAGATCACCAATGTTTTTAGAAAATCATAATAATATAGGGTGTGCTATGAACTGAATGACAAATGAAGGCAATTCAAAAAAGAAAAATATAGACACATTTCAGTTTCCCTTTTCACCACTTGTATGATTAACATAGTTGACAACAAAGAACCTTTTGCTAGCTTCATTTGTTATTTACGTTACATTTTTTCTGTGCATGTATAAAGTTTAATGAACCTACTTATAAATCTTTAGAAAATGGCAATATGAGGTTTATAATACAAATTTTGGGGTCGATGATGGGTTTGCTTTATTTTACACTTACATATTAAAATTATTTTTTATCAATCGAAATTCATTTAATGTGTAATAAAACTAAGCTAACATAACCTAAACTGCCTTTATAAAGAGCCTACAAAGTCTGTGCAATCGATTTAAGTGGTTTATTTCTGGTAATATAAACATTTTCATTTGCTTCCTTGATGTAAGATGATGATAAATTAATAAAAGTTGTATTTAAATAGAAATTTGATAAGGTGTTTTTTTTGAGAAAAACAAAAATTAGTGAATTGACCTTATAGTCATTGTAGGTTCTAAAATCAAAAGATTATGACAACTGGGAGAGGGGTCCCCCTCAGTGGAAAATATACCTGTTATCAATTTGCCTAATTATTGATCTTAATATCTGATAGAGAAATTAAATAAGCCCAACATTTATTAAGGCTATTCCTAGATCTACCTGGTTTTTGTACCTAGCTATTTGTCAATTATTTTGTAATATTAAAGATAAAATAGTTACAAGAATAATCCATTTCAACAACAGCAGTAACTTGGTACCGAATAATGGTAACTTAACATCCTAGAAGGCCCTAATTAAATTTAGAATACACTTGGAGTAATGTTATTTTAGATCACAAAACAAAAATAATTCGTTACCTCTATAAATTAGACTGGTAATTTATATTACTGACATAGTTTATTTAGACAATTTTCATCATTTACATAAGTTATATAAAAACTAAATACTATCAAGTTTTAAGAAAAACTACAAGACTACGGATCAACTAACATTATCAAGTGAACCAACCATACAAGCCTAGTCAAAAGTAAAACTAAAAATGATATCCTAAGAGAGTACCACAGGTAAAAAAATAAAATAACCCAAAAGTAAAACTATGCCTGGATGGACAAAATAACAAAGACTTATATCGATTTGTTAACAGCACTCGTCCACATAACAGCACATAAACACAAACAATGGCTTTCATCAAATAGATCATCTATAGCCTACTGTTGAAATGTCATGCATCATCAATGATGACAAATTTGCAAACAAATATCAATAATATGAACCATCCTTCATTATGTTTTCAGAGTTATACTGTTGGCCTAACTGGTAAGTTAGTTCAAACAAATAGGCAATAATAGGTGTATTAGAGAAATTATGTTAGGGCCTAAATCAAGACACTTCTATCACACTAATATTAATCACTTAAAATTAAGATCAAGGCATGGATATTGACCAAATTTTGTTACTCCTAAAACTAATAATTTGATGATTTCCTTGTGACTTAAGCCTTGTGACTTGCTTTAATAATAATGAATATTATCTTACTTACATCATGCAGTCATTGTTTAGGAGTTTTTTTTATTCTCATTATAGCTGTTTCAGTATTTCTTACACCATTATGAAATGACAAACACAATTACACACATTGAACACTAATATGCATTCCACGAAAACAAATAGCCTAAATATAATAAACAATATATTTAGTTCACATGTCACAGCATGTAATAAAAAATAATATTTTAAGTGTTGTGGCGACATGCCATACATAGCCTACTGTAATTTAGTCAACTCTTAATTTGATGATGGTATAGGGGTAATTGTTTACAAAGAAAGTCAGGTACTTACGTATTAACGCCACCGCAGCAGAAGTTGCACTAATGCGCATGCGCCAATAAAGAGCAAACTGGTTTAAGGGAAGCAGAATTCCATTTTTTTCAGCTTTGAGATTCATATACTTTCATTTTATGATTTGTCGCAAAAATTTTAGGCGTAGATTGGCGGCACTTCACTTTTAAAGCTCATGTTTATCCATAATCTAATTTCAAATTATTAACTTACGAAAGGTTTGGCCAGGTGTTTTTATATATATATATATATATATAGCTACCTGGCCAAACCTGTCGTGATATATAATTATATCGCAAAGTAAGCAAATATTGGCGCATGCGCATTAGCAACTTCTGATGCGGTGGCGTTAATACGTAAGTACCGAAAGTCACTTTTTTTTAACATGTTCTACATAGCCTACCTCATTTCTTAATAATAAAATAAGTTTTCAACGTGGAGCTAATTTTTTTACGGGGAAAAAACATAATTTCAACTTTTCTAGGTTAGGGTCTATTAAGTCCATAGGGTGAGTTACGTGTTAAAATATGTATGTACAAATTTTTACCTTACAAGGTTAAGCAAGGTGGCTATATACCATGTGCCCAAAAAGTCCCACGCCCCTCTTATTTTTTTAATTAATGGAAATAGACAGATTTGCTTTGGGGAAAGTTTAAATAACCAAAGGAGGGGTTTTTTGAAGTATCAAAATTTTCAACCCTTACCCCTAAAATGGGGTAGTTTGGGGGTAAGTCAAGAATTTTAAATAGCAACCCCTATTGAGTGATACCTCATTTTAAAGGTCTTTTCAAAATAAGAATAATGGCGCAAACCAGAGGTCTCTAAGACCATCATTTTACCAACAAAGAGCAGTTTGTAATGTAATAAAAACGACCGGAGTTTGTAGTTTAACATTCAACAATTCGGTTGGTTGCTATGTTGGTTAAGATGAACTTAGATTTGTAAATTTGTAAACGTAAATTTGTAAAAAAAAGAAGAAGAAATTGTGTGTTATTTCCCAAGCGGTCACACATCCAAGTACTTATCATGCTCGATGTTGCTTGACTTCGATACCATATAAAATGCATTGAATTCTGTAGATTTGAAATTGCGATTTTTTTGATGAAAAAATTAGCTCTGTGTTGAAAACTTATTTGATTATTAAAACACAAGTACTGTATGTAGAACGCGTTAAAAAAAAATTCTAAAAAAAGTTGTGACTTTCTTTGTAAACAATTACGAATAAAAAAAAACTTCCTAAACAATGACTGCATGGCGTAAGTTAAATAATATTCATTTATTATAATGGTGAAACTTTGTATTTATATTTTTACAAAAAACTCAAATATTCGGCTGTACCATGTTGTCACCCACCAAATTGTTAACTTGAACTATATTATTCTTAAAAGTCAGTGCATAGCATATTCTCAACATAATACATTTTAAATGAGAGTTCAAATGTCTTATACCCAAGGCTAAATACTTTTTTTGAAACCTCGATTTGATTAGGCCCCTAGTAACGCTTGAATTTGACTTAGCAGGCTGGTGTGTGTGTGTGTGTGTATATTTTACTGTAAATTAATTGTATGCAAGAAATTTTCTGCACTTCAATTTTAAAAGAAGGCTTGGATGAACAATGATCAAAAGAAGCCTAGACCTAGGCTAGTCTTAAATTATAAATAGGAAAGAAAAAAAAAGTTTAATAATGACAGAAATAAATTGTCATCTAGGGCATATTTAACAATACTTTTTCAATAATATAACTACAGCAAAATCAATACTTTTTTTCTATATTTAAATACTCCAGGCCTAGTTACCATATAATTAATTGAAGGTGTCCAATGTGCAATTGAAGTCTACCTTGGAAAGAATGGATGTAAATTGTAAAGTTATTAAATTGGAATCTATAAAATCTAAATTCACATTTAAAAATAAAATAAGATGTTTAATCCACCTAAATGACACATGACATTTATTTCGGAAACAGAACATAAGTACAGTATTAGTAACGAAAGAAACAATAATAGTTGTTCCCAAAGCAACGCCCATCACTCTCCGGCACTGAATTTTAGCGGTATTAACTTTTACGTTAAGAACTTTTTCTTACCTTAATAATAAGTTCTATTTCAGGAACATCTCCGTTGGCTACTCCGTTTTGATTTGAATCCTCTGACATATTGCACTTATTATAACGACTAATGAAAATTAAACAAGGTTATTTCACTGAAATTTATATGAAAACAAAGTTTTAACGAAGACAAATAATGGTCCAACGTTACTACAAATCGAACACAAACGCACATACACACCAACTCCAATATTGCCGCAATAGACAGAACTACAGAAATAACAAGTCTACCCAGAACGGAAAGTGTAATTTCCCTTTATTAACGCAAGTGTACCAATCTAATGGCTTTTAAATGAGACATTTCACTGTTAATACTATATCATTCATGAATATATTTAAACATTGAAATAATGTTTGTTCATAATTTGCAATATTATTGAAATGACCATTACTGTTATATGAAACAAGAAGAAAAGTATATAAGCGTTTTCATTGAAAATTATACATACAACTGCAATACCACAAAGATCAAGACGGCATATCTCTTCCCAGTGGTATGAAATTTATAAAATAATAATGTGGTCTTTAATCCTGGACGGATATATTTATATTTAAGAGACACAACAGGTACACTGGGGCATACAGTGCCCCAAAAAATAAGTACACGTATTGATACGAAAATCTGTATTTATGTACAGAAACCAAATTTATATATACTAATACATTATAAAGATCAAAATGAAACTAAATTAGAATGAAATTATGTTATTATGAACATAAAAAACATGCATAAAAATTTGTATAATTTGGAAAAAATAAAGCGTCTAACAATTTTTTTTTTTTTTTTTTTTTTTTTTTACAAATCACAGTTTTATTGGTCACTATCATTACACAGAGTAAGAACATGACTCTTGCAAGCAAACTTCTTGAATACAGTGCATTTGATTGTAGTTCTGGTGTCCTTTGATCTCGGGCAAAGTGTGCATCTTCCTGGAGAACTTCTTCTTCACTTGTTTCTTCTTCAGCTGGGTTGGGTCAGTTGGGTGTATATTTGTCATCAGTTGCATCAGGTGAAAACATATCCAGTACTTCATCTTCTTCGGCGTTCTCAACTTCGTCAACATCTAATTTACCACTCCCATTATTTTCATCATAATCTGTCTCAGACCTTATACTTCTGCTTCAATTTCATCAATTTTTAAATAGTCCATTTTAAATGTTCAATAACTACTCAGATAAAACACAAAACACAAATAAAAACACAAAATAATTGTGAAAAGATACCGGTAGTCATATATACAAGATTAGAAAAATATATGCAATCTTGAAAAAGTAACACAAAAGGTACACTGGGGCATTGTATGCCCCAAACACTCAAATAACAGACAGACACAGATGTCATTCTGGCAAAACAACAACACCAACTAATAGAGCGTCAAATCAAAAGAGTTGAGAAATATAGGGCTGCTAACCCCGCACTACTCAAGAAATAAAATTCCCTTGGGGCACTCAGTGCCCCACTTCAGGGTTAAAGACACAAGATTTGATGGATTATTTTTTGCAAAAGGCCATAAACAGCTTTAAACAAATTCTGAACAATAATTACTTTGAACATTTAAAAACTACAAATATAAAAAAAATTGATAAATGGAAAAGTTATTAATTGCATTTTAAAATAAAAATCATTTCAAAATAAGTTTGGAAAACTATTCAATGAGTTACTGGAGATTCTTCTATTGTTGGATATAAGGAAATAAGAAATAATCCTTTAAAAGTGCCGAACATTAAAAAAAAATATATTACTTTTAAATGTAAATGTAAGAGGTAGAAAAATACAGCTTAAAATGAACTACAGTAATAGAATTATACAATAGGTGTTGGAAAACAAATACTATTATAGATAAATGGAGGAAATTAATATAGCACTCATTTTGAAATCAAATAAAGACATAAATGATTGGACATCTTATAGACCAATATCATTGAAACTAGATGCTTAAATTAAAAAGAGGCTTGTTAAGTACCTTGAAACTAGCCACTTTCTTTCAGATACTCAAAATAGTTTTTGACCAAATTAAATATAGATATTACTCTGAATCTTTAGAATTTTACTTCTGCCTTATAGCACAGACAAAAGGGTACTCCTAAACTAATCAGTAGATGGATATGGAATATATTCCATTAAAAAAAAAAATATATTATATGAATTCAAGGAGATTTTGACAGTTGAATATACTGATATTGGCCTTCCACACAGATCTTGTCTAAGCCTTGTTCTTTTTACAGTATATACAAGACATAAATGAAAAATTGCCCAAAGGAATTAATATAGCTGAATATTCAGATGATGTTGTAACATATAGTGATTGTAACATTCAGTCTTGAGCCATTTATAGATTTGAAATATACATTAAAAAAAAAAAAAATTAGACACAATATTTGGTAGGGAAATTTACTAACAACCTAAAAAAAGTTTTATATCCTCAATTTTTAGAAGGTTTAGGGTTTTATTTTATTTGCATTTTTCATTGTTTAAAGGCAAAAAACTCTGGTCATCATACCAATTCTGTTTGGGTTCAATTTAAAATTTATTATTATCTATTGATAAAATTTAAAAATTGTGTGGCCACCCAATTTGCATGCATTATATTTGAAATATTTGTTTAAACTTTATTATTTTAAGACATCTTAGGCTTTATTAAAATATATATATTTGCATTTATCAGATTTTAAGAAATCCAGATGAAATTAGATGGCATGACCACCCAGTATTCATAATATTAAGAAGTCAATTTTTTATGTAAGTATTTGTTAATATTTATGAAATTCAAAGTGAATTTGGTATAGCTATACAGTTTGGGTTTGCAGGTAGGACTGATGTTAAAACCTTCAAGATATTTTTCAGTCTTTATCTATTATGATCTTAATTTAGTACATTCATCAAGTGCCCCCTAAATAGTACACTTGTTATGACTTTTTAATTGTATGTGGATTTTTCTGTCAAGTGGTAGTGAAACCACAGTTGGAAAAAAAAAAATGATGGATAATTGGTATTATAGTCCTATGCTGTTTACTTGACTCAATGTGCACAAAAATAGGAGCTTGTGAAGCACTAGTGAAACAAAAAGGCTTACTCTTTTTTCTCAAAAATACAAAAAAGTGTGATGTGCACTATATATAAAAAAAAATCTATTAATTTGGTGGGAATACACTCTCTACTATTCATCAAGAAAAATTATTAGTATAAAAACCAAGGCAAACATACAGGCTATTATTCTAGTCAAGTACTGTATCATGACTAAAAGGTCTTGGGATAAACTCCTGAGGTGGAGGGGGGGCCTGAAGGGAGGTTGTTCACAATTATAAAACTTAATCAGAAGCCAAGAACCCCTTTGGTTAATTGACTTGGCAGTTATTCTTGTTTTCGTGTCCTGTGTTCTTGTAGTTTTCCTAGTTATGACTGCACACAATCTTGGTTATCTTGATCGCTCAGGCCTAGCTTTAGTCCTGGGTTCCTTTCTTATAATCAAACAAATAGCCTATGAAGATATGGGTGTTGTTGCTTCACACTCTGTTAGTAAAGATGTATCTAGCTAATACTAGGCAAAATGACCTGTCCCCCCCCCCCCATGAAAAATAAATGACATTGGTCAATGCCACTTATATAGTTTAGCTCCTTATTAGTGAAATAACAAATTAAACAACCAAGTGATTTTCTAAAACATTAAGAAATTACAATGAATGTTAATGCGTCTAAATTTTTAATAATGCGACCCTTTTTATTTTATAATAAATATAGGCCTTATTTTACCAACAAAACTTCTACTTAATCAAGGTAAGAGAGGGATTAAAGACAAACTTTATGACAGTATGAGATACAAAGTAATGACAAATTTCATGAATTAAAAATATAGAACATTTAAAATCCTTAATCAGTTGTATTGCATCAAATTATCTGAATCGAGTTAAGGTTTGGAAGGATAATAATATTTCAATATGAAAAGGTCACCGGATCAATGATTCATTAAAGGTTAATAATTATCTGTAAAAAATCCATTATGTCGTTCACTTATTGTATTAGAAACGCTACCACCATTTCAGACGTCTCAAGCATCCATCATCAGGTATGATATCACTCACACCAGATGTATGAGGGACTTCTACAGGATAATATTAGTGTATATATTGTATGTCAACTAAATTGTTCTTTGATTGACCAACTGCATTTGTACTAACAAAATTTCCCTCCTGAAAAATCTTAATTTTATCCTCAAGTCCATTTGCCCCATTGGGTCCTTGCCAACCTCTACATACGTCCCTGTCTGTTAGTAGTGACATGAATCAGGACAGCTTCAGAATGACATTTTATAAAGGACTCGCAGTATAAGATTCAAGCAAGAGAAAGCTTCGTTAATCCTGCACAATATACCTCAACCCTTATTTTGAGGATTTCTACAAATTAAAATGTTCTCAAAATCTATTGAAAAAAATGTACCATCAAATATTAAAGTTGAGCATGAAGAATGTCAATCACAGATAAGATTAATTTATGGATTCATAGGTAATATCCAAATTTTAAAATCAAAATAATGAGTATTGTAAAGTGTGGTAAAAGTTTGAACACTGATGAAATGTCAAACATTGTTGTGAAAATATAAAAAGGTTATAACAAAACATAAAATAATGAACAAAATTCAATATAACACAAACATTTCTATAATACAGAATTACTTACAAAGGATATTTTCTAGAAAATAACTTCACCATTGTACATGTTTCTTTATACTAGGCCTTATTTGTGTTTTCAACAAGTATGAAGACAAACTTACATGTCAAAAATCATATCTTTAATAATGGATAAATAAAGGTTCATATTTTAATGTCATTTATTGTTAGATTTATTTCATTACAAAATGTAAACATATAACTCAAATATCAATACAAAAGTATGACATCAAATAAACAGAATAAATTGGTTCTGAATTAGCAATTCCTGACAAAAATTATAAACTCTATTAATAGCTGCCGATCCATTTGCATAGTTTAACCTGTCTGATCCTAAATGAATGAATATTTAAGTTAAGTATAAAATTTTACAATTATTATGCGATTAAAAAACTGGCTTAATCATAAAAAAATTGATTAATAAAACAACAATTAATTAAACACATTTTATTTGTGAAATTTATAATTTATGTTCATCTGTATATAAATTCGTAATAAACATGAAATATATATATATATATATATTTGGTTAAAACATTTTAAATTCTTGATTATGCAATATAAACTATAGCCTATGGTAGGAACTAATTAGCCTACTGAGTGTTGTTGATTTTATGAAGAGCTTATATACAATTTTGACTTTTAACATGGACAGAAATGATAAATGTGAAAGAATGATCGACCAGTATACATAGTAAATAGAATAAGTTTTGAATTAATGTGATGTTGGATGAAAATATACCTCGATAACATAGAGATGTACTGATGTACTGGTGCAGCGAAGTTTGTACTAAAATTGCATAGTTGTTACATTCAACACGTGTTAAACAATGCAAAATATATAATTCTTACTTCTACAATGTTAATTTATATAAACAGCATATACAAAATGGTAAAAAATGTTTAAACAAAAAAGTCCAAATTAGACATATGAGCTTCATAAAGCATAATAAATAGGTTCCATGTCAGAGAATAATTAAAATCACTTTACGTGTTCACTCAGTGGAGACAACATTTTTAATGTTTTAAAAACCTTTTGGGCCTAAATTTAATAAAATAGACATAATAGTGCATATCGTACTACTGAAGGAAATGATTATTAAAACAGTTTGGGCCATACAGAAAACAGCAAATTAACAAACATTCTAACATAGGGGCACTCATAGTTTTTATTGGAATTTACTTTTAGAATGGTGTAACCTTTATATTTCCCAGAAAATGTTGAAACCCCAGAAAGAAAATACAGTACATATGGAATACCATTTCTAAGCAATTTTATAAACATGGACTTTTTTATCAAGGAAATATAAATTTAATTTATTTTATTCAAAATCATTAACGTTTACTTTTTTATTTTTCTATTACTGATACAGTTATTTTAAAGAGAAATACAACAACTAATCTCATGGCATTTTTTTAAGAAGCTGTGAGATCAATTGTATATATTCTTTTAAATAGGGATCCAAATAATATTAATTATATTTTCAAATGGTTTTTAAATGAAAATTCATAAGTATTTACATTATATTTACCACAGTCAAAAAATTGATTCTTCTAAAACCATCCATATCTGAATTATTTTGGCTTAACGCAAGTAACTTAAGTAATTGCAGAAACCAAGATTTGATAAAAACTGGCCAAAAAATTTAATCAATAAAACGGATACACATTTGCATATGGTTTATATATTATTCTTATTCCCTTATATTTATTTCAATGATATTGTACAAGACTTTCATGACTGAGTTTAATCTCGAATCATTGTCTTTTTGTTAACCTCATTACTCTAACAATCCTAAATTAAAGATGTTAACCAAAAAAATATAAAACCAAAAAGAAAAAGGAGTCCTATGTTCGTAGAATTTAAGAAAATATAAACCTCCTTTTCTATAACCATGTATAAAGCATTAAAAAAAATAAAATACAGATTGAGAATAGTTTACAATCATGATATCAGGACTACTGAACAAATTTTAAAATTCAAGGAGTGTAAACACTAGATTGTGAAATACAAAAAATAAAACATATTCACGTTAAGAATCACAGAAAAACTATGGTAATTTCCTCATTGAGAATCACAATAAATAACAAGAAACAAAAACAGGAAATAAAAATATAATTTGCTAAAAAAGTTTGTAATATAGGGAAAAGCACAAGATTACCAAATGTGGTAGAACAATGAATATTTAATTACAAAGGGGTCAATAGATTATTTTGGTTTACCAATAAAATGAGCTGTTATTATTTTTTCACATAACGTTACGATTTCAACTTCACTCTTAATACATTTCTGGTTCACTACTAAACTGGGAAAATTTTAAATAGTCTATTGATGTTACAACTTTGTATATCTAATAGAACTAAAGCATAACACTTTGCCGCAACTCCACATTAATAAAAACAAAGTTCTGATTTAATTTAGGTGATCGTTTTAATTCCAACTTATTCACTACCTGGATGATGTGACCCTTCTTTTATATGTTTCTTGATTTTTTTATTGCCATTCTTTTTCTTGTCACTACTTTCCGAATCTGAACTATTACTTGAATGATCACTTCTCCTTCGTTTTTTCTTCTTTGCAACATGTTTACGTTTTTTCTTCATATATTTATCAACCTCTTTCCTCTTCTTCTTTTTTGTTTTTCTTTCTGTTTCATTGTCAGTTGATGAAGTAACACTTTCACTATCATCAGTGGTTTGCATTTTCTTCTTTCTTTTCTTTATTATCTTCACTATAACTTTTTTCCGCTTCTTTCCTTTCTTTTTTTTCTTGTATTCAGAGTCAGAACTATCTTCAGATAAACTTTCACTATCTGATGTGTCATGGCGTCTTTTCTTTTTTATTTCTTTAACTAGCTTACCACCTTGATAGTATTTTTTTGCTACAATCATTTTGTGTTTGCCTTTATATTTGTAGTTACTAGAAACAGAATCACTGCTCGAAGATGAATCGCTTGAATCACTACTCTCACTCGAAGAGTCACTACTAGAAGAATTCCTTTTTTTCCTTCTATATTTACTTTCAGAATTTTCGCGCTTTCGTTTTAATTTTTTACTTGTTTCTTGTTCCGACTTATGTGAGTCATGATTTTGATTAAGATCTCTGTGTTTAATATCATCATTAGTTTTTTCTTTGATTTCTTTGTGAGAGCTAGTTTCATCATTACCTTCATGGTAGTTGGTTGATAAAGGTTTATCTATAATGCCAAAATTTAAATCTGTCTTTTCAATGAAACTCTCTTCCAACTCTACTTCTTCTGCCTTTGTATTATTTTCAAAGTAATCAGCACCTATGACATCTTCTTTGAACTGATCATTACTTTCACTGTAATCATCTTTCACCTTCCTACTATCTTTTTCTTTTTTCTCATTTCTGTCTTCATTATTCTTTTTCTCCCGTTGATACTTATCATTATCTTTCTTCTTATCACTTCCTCTTTTATTATCTCTTCGTTTATCATCAGTTTTTCTCTCATCTTTCCTTCTTCCTTCATTTCGTCTTGAATCATCATCTCTTTTTCTTGTATCATCATCTCTTTTTCTTGGATCTTCGTGATCTCTTCTTTTACTACCATCTTCATACCGCCTACCATCTTCCACCTTTTTAGAATTATCTTCCCTCCAATCTTCTCTTCTTCTGTCATCTCTCCTTCTGTCATTTTTCCTCCAATCAGATTTATACCGATCTCCGTCTCCATCTCTTCTACGTCGCTTATCATCTGCATCCCAGCTGTGATGCCGGCGGTCTCTGTCTTGGTAGTGGTCTCTTCGTGATGAACTGTGACTTCTTGATTCTTCTGCTCGATAGCTGCTGCTACCTGCTCTTTCTTTCCCAGGATCCTGAAGACATGAGCAATAATATTTTAATTATACAAAAGACATAATAATTTCAAATTTGAATGTTGAAAAAGTGGATAGGATTAGAAATTTGTGGGACCATTTAATTTTACTTCAAAAAGGTAGGATTAAAAAAGTTTAATTTTTTTTTAAAGAAGGCAGATTAGAAAATAGTATAATAATTATTTTATTTTTAAAGAGGGTACAACTAGAAAGAAGCAGATCTGTTTCATTTTCGTTTTAAATAAGAAAACACTTTTAATTGATAGCATGTCTGTATCCAGTGTCATGCGTTTCACTATTCACCCATGGAATTTTCAAGCTAAGAATACGGATTTTATTAATTTATAAATATATATTACACACAAACACAAAACATAACACAAGAACATTTCCTATACTGTACATGAGAAAGTTCAAATATTGGGAAGGATATAATTTCTCTGTTGTTGTTTCTTATGGCTAGTCTGGATTCCAATTAGCTTTCTGGCATCCCAATATATTTGTGCGGTGCTTTTTGGACTTCTCAAAGTAGTGTCGTTTCTTTAATGGGTCTTTTTGTCCACTTCTTCAACTTATCCAATAGACCACAGTAACAATGTCTTTACGATATTTGAATTATTACATGTACATTGCTTGAATGTCCCTGTGTTGTTATTATAACGAATTGAAATAAGTATGGTCAGCTTGAACATTACATGTATGAATGGTGAAGCAGCTATTGCTAGATAACAATAGTTAATAGTAACATATTATATGCCAAAATGAAAGAATAGTACATCTTTGATTATCCTTCACCCATTTAACCATCATATTTATCCTTTCAGTTAACCATCAGATTGTTAAAACCATTAAAAGACCACACAATTGTCAGGTTATTGTGCCTGCATAGGTTTTCCCCTCCTTTCATATACAGTAATGGATATTGGCCATAATATATAGTATTTAATAAAGTATTGGTAAAATGTGTTTAAATTAATTTTTTTATTACTAGGCATTATAAAATATTTACGATTGCTTTTTATAACAAAAATGAAATTAATACATACAATGTAAACAAGTGTTAAAATTTTATTACATATTAAATTTTAATACTTTTAAAATTAAAAAAAATCTTTGAACAGTTAGTTTAAAAAAAAACTTGTAAGGTCTTTGCAGTTTGTTCGTTATCTTTAAAATAGTACTATTGTAATATGGTGTAAATCAAACATGAACATTGTTTCAATTGATAAATATCAGTATCAAATATTCTATTATCCTTCTGGTGTCATGTTTATAGTGACCTTGATGGATAATCTAAGTTTATTATAACAAACATACTTCCTTACAAGTTATGTGTTTGAGATTTATTGATTCTGATGTCAGCTTACATCTACTATTTATTTTTGTGTCTTCGTCTTATTGTATTTTGACTTACCAGATTATATATAACAATTAATTATAAGTTTTTGGATATTAAGGTAATCATTTTATCATCTATTTTTGTTTGTTTTTATTAATAAGCCCAGATTTCTGTAATCAAATACAAATAAAAAACAAAACAAAACATAAATTAAGAATGTATTGAATTCTTTTTATTTTAGTAGACAAAAATTTAAAAATGAAGAAATAAACATATATCAACCTAAATAAATGAATGAGTTTGACAGAAATGAAGAAACGGTGAAAAAACTTTGTACACATTTTTTTACAAACCTAGCCTAACCTAACCTAACCTAACCAAATACTAACTAAATAAAAAGAATTTGTCTCAATTTTCATTAAAAAATGTCAGTTCAGTAAAGAGATATAAAAATTAAATATGAACCTTGGAACATCTTTATATACAGTCTGAACTTGCTCTGTTTTTTCTGGGTGTAAATCATGTTTGACTGAAATGAAATTTTTAATGGAAGTGATAAAGTTTGTTTTTGTTCTTTGAACCTCAATTTTTGTTAAGTTGTATCACAATGGTTTAGGTCATTAATCTTCATATTTAGCCAAAATGTGATTTGATAAATTTAACAAAATTGCTGAAACTGATTTTGATAAATTAGATCTTTTAAATATCCATAGTTGATTTTTTACTAATAACTTCTGAAATAACATATTTGGGAATATGGCGACTAATGTGTTTTATTTGTGCCTTTAGGTGCCAGATTTTAAGGAATTTATATTAAATCATTATAATCAATGTTGCTTGTCTTACCTCATGGATTCATGCAAGTCATTTAATGTGCCACTCTATCCATAGATAATTAACATTGTTATATAACTTCTGCTTTTTGTAAATAACATTTTCAGCAATTACTTTATCATATTTTTCAAGTGAAAATGATGTCATCACAATTTTATTTTAGATCCAACTATTTACATCCTTTGATTTTTATTTAAAAAAATACAATGTTCATTTCAATCATAAAAAATGTTGGAAGTCAAATAAGGGTTTTATTTTGGGTTTTTATAAGCTCACTGTTAATTTCTAAAAAATGTATTTTTATGGCAGCTAACCCTACATTTTGAGTTATAAAATAATGAAAAAGTCTCAAGATATGACCCACATGCCAAATTTGATTAAAATAGGTTCACACGTTTGGGCTAAAAGCACTGTAGATACAATAATTGCCCAACATCAATCGAAAAACCACTTTTATGGACTCAGATAATCTTAAAACGTATATATACACAAAAAACTCAACATTGATTTTTTACCCATCATAAAACTTTCTCTAAACAATGTAGGCCTATACATGAGAAAGTAGTATGAATTTGAATTGTAAATAATAATATTCTTAATTTCTCGGCAGCGATATTTCATTGCAATAGAATTTTAATGATGTAAAGAAACAACAACTGTTACGTAATACATTGGGTGACGTAATGCATAATATTAATTTTAATGTTTAAACAAGTTATAAACCATACAACCAGATATTGTCCGTTTCCTGAGGACAAACAGAATAGTTATTCAAAATTTTTAAAAACATTTTTCGACATGACGTAAATCTGTCACTGTAATCTATGGATAATCACTATGGTGACCACATAAATTGAGATAAAAAATTCAAATTTGATATCATTATTTCTTTTCACAAGATTTTTATATTCCAGTAACTATTGATGCTATTTTGTAACATTTTTTTTTTAGGTTTTATTAATTTTACATTTAAACAAACTAAAATTCTGTCACTTGACTTAACAATTTTACAAGCCTATTTATGGAGAAAGTTACCTGGTGCAAACTTTGGGGTTGCCATTTTTCTTGAGAAACAATATTTTATTCTTAATATTTACCCAGCTTAATTATAGAATTATACCAGTTGTAAAACATGTGGTAAGGCCTACTACTTCCCTTACAGCACATTATATAAGGTAGCTTCCTATTCATGTCTTTCCTAAATGTGCGACAGGTAATCTTTTCACTGTTTCATTATGGTTTTGAACTTCTAGGAAGACATTAAACAAATTTGTAGAATAATGCCTGTTCTTTTATCGGAATTTTCATCATGTATTATTCAAGCTCGGGTGATCAGAATGAATGGAAGTAGATATGTGACAGCACTGACTGACTGAGTTGAGTTTTGACATTATATTATACACATTCATAAAGAAAAATCCCTTATATGAATGTGGTGAAATTAATACAACTGATATATGCTCTTCTACTGTATGAGATGGCAAGCAGTCCTTAAGAATCATGCTGGACATCACCACTCTGGTGGCTACATACTTACATGCTTAAGAATACAAAATTTTGGCAAGCAGGTGGTACTTTTCTCATAACTGTTCTTATTCAGAAAAAAATAAAAAATAAATACAAAGCAGTCTTTATAAAAAATAAGTAAGATAGATCGAAATAAAATCAGAGCACAGAGATTTTGCTTGAAGCAATGTGGAAAACATAGTCTCGAGAGAAAAACGGAGTGATTTAATGGGTGATAGCCCCACACTATTGGGGATAGCAGCTCCAGGTATAGCCTTCATCATTTCGTAAAAAACAAACAAACTAGAATGTAAATAATATAATGCATAAGAATTCAGGGGGAAAATAGATGAAGGGTGAAAAATGATTGTCATGTAGGTACTTTCTTAAAATAATTCATCAGTTTAAATTAATGGTTAAAAAAATATCTCATGTAATTCACACCATTAACTTTGGATTCCCAAACTAACACAGTGTTAACTAATCTTAGTATAATTAATTCATTGTTTGTTCTTGGTTCCTTTCCTTATCCTTTGTTTAACTAGTTTACTATGTCAGATTAACGTGAATTAGTAGGTTTTAGTTAATAATTTTAAGAATGAAATGAGAAAGTGGTTTAAAACTTAATATTATTAGCCTATTTTGAATAAAACCTATATTGTTTGTGTATTCTAGAACGTTGAGATCACATTTAAGCTCAAAACTGGGTTACCGGATTCTCCTGGTTTAATTTATTGTGCAGTTTTTATGACATTTATAATACAGGCGAAACTCGTTAATCCGCACGCACAGTACTCCGAACGCCGCGCTACTCCGAACGGCTTTCAGTTGCCATTTCTTAGAATTCCCATGTCACAACAACGGAAACGTAAACAAAGTAAAGGATGTAGTTGAGATGAGTCACTAGTCAGGTCATTTCACTATTGGTACGATACCAGATCCTCACCCTTCGTCAACTGCATGATGACGCGTTTCGTAAGTCGATCAAAAAAGCAGGTCAGAAAACGATTAAAGACTTTTTATTACAAAGTTATTTATTGTATTGTACAACTTTATTATGTACTGTACTGTAGTTTTTAGATTTATTGTACAGTAATAAAATTTGTTTTAAATTATTTCTGGCGTTTTTTTTGCATTTCCTCAGTAATCCGAACTTTTTGATAGTCCGAACGCCTCGAGCAAACAAATATTCGGATTAACGAGTTTCGCCTGTACTTGTTTTTAAGAAGACAAGTTTAATTTAAGATAAACTGTTTTACATATCAATAGAATATATCCACTGGTATATTTCTCACAAGACCAACTTGCCATGAATCTAAGGTGCAAACATTGGGGTGAGAGGAGGTGTGTATACAATTTTGAGAAATATTTACCACTTTTAAACATGTTAAAACCTCTTAACTCAATGCCTATTATTGACAAAGTAGCACTATATACAGGGGTAGTTGGCTAATAATAAATACAAATAAAAACAATGTTTCTAGTCTCAGTTAAATGAAATAATAAAATTACTGATTTGGATAATTTTACTATTGATACCCTTCTCAACTCTCAAGTCACTCTGTCCCTTAAAACTGCTTCACTCACAAATATAAAGGTAATAAATGAGGAGCAAAACACACATGCAACAGGTAGTAAGATACTGAACAACAAAACAACATTAGAGAGTAGACATATCAGACCTTCATTCATAATCTCTTTGTAGCCACGATTATCAAAAAGGAGTTGATAAATGGTCAGAGTTGTAGTATTTGTCTAATTACAGTAATCAGGTTGGTACCCATTATACTACTACAACACCATTTTTCTTGTAAATCATGCTCATTCATTGTCTGTATTGGATGTTTTGTCCTGGTATTCAAGAGGTTAAGAACTTATGATGATGCTATCCAAATTTCGTTAGAGATTATTAAGAACTTGTATCCATCAGATCATTTGTTAATAATTACATACAGACTACTTTAGACTTGAAGGAGAAATGTGGGCATTTATTTCACTACTTTGCGCTAAACTCAGATGCCACAGTGTTTGAAGCAGAATTGTTTGCACTCAATGAGGCACTGAAGTAACTAATAACGAGATCTTGGCTAAACAACAACATAGTGATTCTGGTTGGCTCTAAGTCGGCACTACAAGTTGGCTAATAATGACACACATAAAAGTTAATCTAATCCATCCAAAATAAATGTAAGATAGTTATAGATATTACCAAAAAAATATCTTTGTAGTGGATTCCATCACACAGAGGTCTAGAGGGCAATGGGACAAGTGACAAACTAAATAAGAGAAACTAAACTCTCATACTGCAGAAACTGAGAAGAATTGGAAGGAAGTATTAATATTTAAACAACCAAAATCTCACCTAGAATTTATCAACAGTACCAAGGAAGACCTGAAGGACAAGCCATATGAAAATGTACTCACTTTATCTAAAAAATTACATCTACAAAGAAAAACAAGTGTTAAATCTTTCGTCTAACAACTGGACATGATTACCTACCTAAACAGTTAAAAAAAAAGATTTAAACTCTTACTTCTTAATATGTGTGTCCAATACACTCATCCCATACCGATAGCACGATACACCTCAGATACTTGGCCAGCCATTTTCATTAGTTCCTGAGTATGGTCTTTATTTTTTTACTCTGCCCGACACTTTGAAGGTGATCTGATGTGATCCATTGGATTTTTGCAGCACATGCATTCGAGTAATATATACAGTTTAATATAGACTGTTTTTATTCCAGTTTTAAACACTGACAATTGCACATTATACAACCTTTTGGTCTGCAAAGAGTTGGATAGAGAGAAGCAGAAGAGACAGGACCTGCCTAGGAACCACAATCAAGGATGGCGTGAGGCAGTCTGTGCCATAAAAAAAAAAAAAAACTTACTATGATAATCTACAGTTCTGCTATCACGTATATAATTTGAGTACATTCTTACTGCCACTCCTAGCAATGTCTTAACTTCAGCCAATGTGTTTCGGATTTCTCTATTTTCAAAAGCTATTACACACTTTTTTTAAAAAGAAAATGGAGTTAATCCAAAACACATTAGCAGAAATTAAGACATGCTAGAAGTAGCAAAACAATATACTCAAATTAATTAAGGTTAAGCACTATCATCCGAATTTCATCGGTAACAAGAAATTAAATGTGTATTGAAAGTAATCTCAAAAGTTTCATTGGACTTTGATGATATAATTGAACATTTTTCAATCTCAAACAGTACACAGACATTAGATGACTGACAAACTGTAATAAACATTATTATTACTTGTTTCAAATGATTTTACTTACCCAGTATAAAAAGTATAGGGGGAGTTTGGTAATCGTCAAAAATTGTGACTTCTATTTCTAGCCTTATCTTCATGGCATCAGGAAAGAGAAAAAGTGTTTTGCGACATGCCATCCGTCCATCATCATCTGTACATAAGCATGATAGTGGCCACAAAAATTGAGATAGGAACATCAAATTTGGTATAGGGGACTATAGTGTGCTCATATACAACCCTACTGAAATTCAGAAAAATGGAATTAAAAATGTCAAATGGCGATCATTCAAAAAAAGTGTTTTGTTCATATGTTATGTTCAACTTATAACATACTAAATTAAATAAAAAATTGCAGATCTTAATTATGCATGTAATGTTACCAACCCCACCTCTCTACCATGACAAATAAAGTTATTGTCAAAAATATAATTCGAACCATGACCCTCAAAAAAAAGTATAGTTTTGAGATCTTCATCTTCATTGAGATCCGATTTAAGCGAAGTGAGTGTTTAACCTTTTTAATATATACACAACTAGAATAGCAATATGGCCTAGCCAACTTCAAGAAACTAATGATATACACAATTATGAGGTTCAATAAACCTGTGTACAACTGTATAAACACATTTAACCTACTGGATATAAGGGCCATTGATCTACTAAACAGTTTAACATGTCCTACAAGGCCTAAAAAAACAACTTTTGAGCATTACATGATAGAGGATCTGTATTACATTGTGTGATTTGACTGGCTAAGTACCCAGCCATCAGGGTCCCATCAACTTGTTTTTAATTATTATGATGAACAAAATAAATCGTTTTAAAATTTATTTAAAACTAGTGTTTTTGTTAATATGCACTACTAGGGAGGAGCCTAAGTTGCTACTGAACAAATTGGAATCAACATTAACAAAAGGTAGAGAAAGAGAATGACTTGTGATTAATCATAAAACTGCCTAAGCCATTACTCATACTTGAACATAAAACTGGAGTCTGATAATTACACCTTGATAAACGGCTTATCTCAGAACTGTGCAATTGATACTGCCGCTATTAAAATTGCACAACATTCTTCTATAATACAAAGCCATGTACCAAACACTTACATAATAACTCTACAGCTACTGTATGACATATTATTGAAAATTAAATAATTAGAAAAAATTAAACTTTTCAAAAGCTTAATATAAAATATTTCATTTTAACATTTTATCTGGTGCTATCATATTGATAAGAGAGAAGTACTTTTTCCAGTCTGTAAGACTATTAGATTATGATAAATTAGTCAGTGTTGGAAATTTGCTGAACTCCAACGTGAAAATTAGAGTAAAATTATGTTAGGGTCATACAAGATGATTTATTATGGATGTACAATATTTCCAGTAAACATGCGTCCTAAAATGTTTCATTTTCTGTCTGTCAGACTATTTGTGTTTTTATACAAATTTATAGCATCGGAAACAGATAATGAGTCCAGATTTGGTATACACATTTTACATATAACTTTTTACCAGTATAACAAAAACAAAATTTATTTTATACATTTTCACACTTGTGGCAGTTTTCAATGGCAAATACTCAAAAACCGTTAGCATTATACAAGCGACTATATATATATAATGACACACACTTTATTTTTATTGTAGGTCAAAGGATAACCGAGTAATCAGTCAAATGATACAAAAATAATTTCTTGGTAATTCACTACAACTCCCTTCATAAAATCTTCCTTTTATTTATAAGGTATAATATATATTCACCAAATAATACTAGGAATAACTGTGTTCTAGTCAATTACCAAGAAATTACTTTTAAACATACTGAGCAAAATTGGATTAAATTCGTAATCAATGGTTAGTGAAACACTACAATTTCTAATGGCTTGGCTCAGACCTTAATTACCTACTTCAAGTTTTTTTAAATCCAAAACGTCATCTTTAACATGTATGTAATAAATTTTCTCACCGAAATAAAGCCGTAAGGCTTTCACAAATTACTACTGTACATTGTAACTACTCCAAAAGGAAACTTGTAATACTCGTACAAAAGTGGACACAGTTCATACAAATTTATTGGTTAAATTTGTTAACCACTAAGATGAGTCAAACATGCCTGTCTTAAATGTTGTTCTTGTCAATTAAATTGCCTGTTAGACAACTTTCCATCGGGTGAAGTGTGATCAGCACATACAATTCCCACCGCTGTAATTCTAGCTTTCATAATCAAAGATTGCTAATTTAGCTCCCCATTTTCGCATGATGTTACGTCAACATCCAAAAATGTAAACCCCCCATTGGATTGAACCCAAAATTTCTTGCACACAAGATGAGAGCTATAGCCACTAAACCAATCGGGGAGGGACTTTGTTTTTTCTTTATATTTTTGCAATAATTCAACATATAACAATCTTAATTACATTTTAATTCTACCCTTAATGATAACAAAGGTAATTCTTATTTTACTTTGACAATAAACAATAAATTTCAAATCTAAAATGTGTTGCATTTTGTTATTTTCACTAATTTATTACGAAACACAAATTTTAGAGAGCAAATTAACAACAATGAAGAAATGTGCAGTAAACTATAATTTTGATCAATTGTCAGTAGATATGCGCATGTCTAAAATGACGGTCATTTAGGATCTCAACAATGTTGTAAATAAGTTAGGTTATCTCAGGGTTTATATTGAAATTAACTAATATAAATTTATCATTCACCTTTAATAAGCAGCTTATGAGGAGTGTCCGAATGCCTGAAATGACAGTTCAAGAATTAAATGACCCGCAGGCCAGCAGACAGACATCTCATCACCAAAAATTCTATGCATCGATTTAATCAGTGCTGTGAAGTGGAAACATTGCAACACTTTATTTGACTGAAAAAGAGAAATGGCCCTTTGAGGATTAAAATGAATAAGTTTTTCCAATACGTTCTAGCACTGGAATAACCCTCCTTAGATGTTGGATATGTTTTGGGAAACTTCATTTTGTAGGTCACTCCTGGTAGATTATACGAAGTGCATCATATTAAGTATGAAGTAACTAAATTAATCAGTCTATATGAATATAAAACCTGATCTAACGTAACCTCTGGTTTTTTTGCGTTGTTGTTGCAACCATGTTTGTATACATCATACTAAGAAATCCAAAAAAAAAATTAATATGCAACAAGTCTGTACTTGTAAACAATTTATTTATTTATTTACTACAATTACTTATAATTTATTTTATCCATTATTATAAATGTGCTCTCCAAAGTTAGTACGCTTCATAATTAACAGTGAAAAACATAGAATCCCAACATGTTTTAAGTTTCAAATTCTATAGATTAAATAGACTATTCAGTAATGGTTTTTATATACAATGCTCATAAGGAACCGATCATTTTGAATTAGGTGTCCCTTCATGACAACACTAAGCTGCAGTTGTGTTTTTTAATGTATTGCACATTATTTAATAATTATTCACAAATAATATTTAATATTTACAGTTTATACAATATTTTAAGAATGTAATAAATTGTTACCAAGTCTGTTCACACATATCCTTACCTGTAATGCATTATCTCTTCGCAACTTCTTACAAGATTTACAAATCCAAATCAGACCTTGTTTTTCCAACCTGTCTATTTCTAAATCTACACAGAGCATACTACAACATTTTTGTCATTCACTATAATGTTTAAGCCTACCGCTCTGAACGTTTAAACAACAAGACCTATGATAAAATTGGTCAAACTATGAAAATAAAACTCTACCAAAACACAAATGCACAAAAACATCTGTTGCTTTAAATGACATACTATTAATTAATGTTGACATATTACAACAGGTTTTGTACTAAGTGTTTGCTTCTTTTTATATAAATATATTGATCGATTGAATGTTATATATTAAAAATAAATATACTGAGCACAAACTTTCTCATTAGGAAGAGACAAAGATATACAAGCTCAAATGTTTTTTTCTACATGCTGAACTGTTAAAATTAGTAACCAAAAACCAAACCCAATATTTAAGCTGTTGAAATAAAAAAATAACAAAACCTAGCCAACAACTAAACTATTAACAATGATATAAAAACCTATACCAAAATCCAAGTATTAAATAATACAATCAAATTTAATACATTATAATTTTTGTTTAATAATGGAAATATAGTTCAAAAAATTTATCCTCTAATTTATACGTAGACGTGATATACATAGGAACTTATGTAAATAAAAGTGATACCTCGATAAAAACTTAAACAAATCCCAGTTCTTACTTTGTCTTTTTTATTATCTTTGCAAATTATGTCTGAAGTTATTTTGAGGATACTCAATTTCTTCTTGTGGATAGTTTTTGCCAGCACTTTCTCCTGTGGGCTGTGCCTGGAAGTACATGGAGTGTTTGTGGATGGTTGTACTTTAAAAAAAATAAAAATTCACTTTATTAATGCTAATTAATAAATTTATTTTTTTTAAATAATATCAAAAACATTTATATTTTAATATTGTATAATTTGATAAGGATCCTTTCATAAAAGTGACGAGAGATGGGATTTAAAACAAGTTTGATTTAATTCTAGTTTAAAAATTTGTTCACAAGGAAAAGAATGTGAAGAGATCTCTTCAAGTATAATGCATACTCAGGTGACCAAAATTGCAGAGAAAAATTATTCTGATTGAAAAATATTTCATTTGTCGACCAACAAAAAATACAGTTTCAATTACCTAACTGCAATTAATTGTCCATTTTTTGTAAAAAAAAAAAATTGCATCAATCCTTCATTAGACTACATACTTGAATCCTTCAGTTTAAGACAATAAAATACATGCTTGTTGCAGAGATTTCATGATCATAGTTCCCATCCACAAAATGTTAATCCAGTGGAGTGAAATGTGAAACTTCTGCATGCAAGCATGTAACAACTTCTAGTTTGAAACAAATAACCTCATCATCAATCAAGATAAAACGGATGTTATTACATTTCGCTTAAGTAAGCCTCCAAAGAAGTCAGTTATACTTCTTGGTATAAACATGGATTCTAAACTTACCTGGGTGATTTATACAAATTACTTGTGCACTCGCCTAGCAAGAGTTATATATTTACTAAAAAAGCTGAAATTAAGTACTAACATATCCTATTAACAAATCTTTATTTCACCCTTTTCCATTCGCACCTGCTTTATGGAGTAACCTTGTGGGGTAATTCAGAAGGTGTAAAACAAGTTTACTTGTGGGAAAAAAAAAGGCAATTAGAGCTATCAAAGGTGTCTCAGAGCAAGATTCTTATAGGCTGATTTTTATGAAGTTAAATATTTTACCTCTAAGTAGTATATTTATTTTTCACTCAATGCTATATGTTAAAAACACAAGGAAGAGTATAAATTGAAAAGTAGCTATCATGGACATACCAGAAATAAATGTTTAATTGATGGAGCTTTTGTTAGACTTGGTAAAACCCAAAACATAATGGTGTTTTTTTTTAATAGCCTCCCTGAAAATGCTAGATTGGTTTTGGCGAGACATTTTACACATGTTATGGAAAAATGATTGAAAGGCAGGCCTTTTTATAGTGTCTAGGAGTTCATGAATGCAGACACGAATGACTTGGTTTTTTAGTCTTCACTGTTGGCGGTGTTGGTCACTGCGTGAAGTATATTAATTTGTAATTACTGACTATGTCAGTTGCAGCTATAACCATAGTTTTAATGACAGTCAAATGTTTTCTATTTCTATGTGCATTTGTTTAAACTCTTTTAGAATAAGTAATATTGAAATTGTAGAGTTGTTTTGGCATGTTTTGTGTTGTTTTTGAACAGATTTTTATTATGTGGTTTAAATTTATTAAATGTAATATGAGTGATTTGTAAAAATATTTATATGCTCTGTAGTTCATTATATTTTAGGTTTTAATTAGGAGTTTGTTGTTGCACATTTTGCTTATTATTGAGAATGTTTTGAATTTATAGTTCTGATGATTGTTGATCTGTTACTGTTTCATTGTCTGTTATTAATCTAATTAATCATTATTTTACTATCAGTTAAATTAATATTGCATGTATATTTTCTATATCAAGAGTGTACTGCTCTTACAGAACAATAAAGAAATGAAACATCAGGAAGTATTCTTGTCACAGAATATAATTGTTACTTCTATAATTACAAAATGAATCAAAAGAATAGAATAATAACGAAAGAGTGATTTCTTTTGTTTGCCATAGTTTTCATATGTACTGTACATAATATAATGATATAGAATTATGTGGTGATGGAGAGTTATTTTATTGCAGCCACCATCATAACCTAGTCCTAGATGTAACAGTTTATAACAGAAAAGCAATTTCAATTGCGCTTATATTAAATTCTCTTTTTACCAAGGTATCATCTTTATGTCTAACAAGCTATGTATCCAAATCTCAAACAAGATTCCCTCAAAACTAGTTTAGCAGAAATAAATTTACAGTAAAAGAGCTATTGAAAGGTTTAAAGCCGAGAAACAAACACTATTAATATTCACAGACTTCATCTTTTCTTTATTTGTAAACACTTACATGTTCATAGCTGCATGAAATGAGAAGGAAAAAATCAAGGCGACTTTGGATGGATATCACATGATTCTTCTCACAGATGAATCATCTCACCTCTGCTCACTAGTGAATCTTCTCATTGAAGAATCTCTCAGATGAATCTTCTTTTCTCACAGTTCGATGTAGCGAATATTATATTTTGGTATCGCATTTGTAACTTTTGATGGAAATGACAGAATTCTTCAAGGAAGACCTTGCTTAATATTAAGAAATTCAGGAAAGTTGAAGAACCAGTTATTGGAGACAGAAAGATGTTGAAGATCCTGCAGGAATTGATGAACTAGAGGTAACCATACACTTGTAGAAGTGTCCAACTTCTTAGAAGCAAACTGCAGAGTGATGGATGAGGTTCCATTTGGATTCATGTACGTGAACGTATTTATTGCAAACTCCTGTGTGATATGGAAATGTCATCCACTGCCAAAGAGAGTAAGCTGCATCTCAGAACAAGTTTTTTTGACAAATTCATTTCTAAGTTTGTTTACTCGACTCACATAAGAGTCTCTAGAAAGGAAATAAAGGAACTTGACTAGTTTAGGAATTAATAATAGGATTTAATAGACAAACTACAGAATAATCTATTAAAAATTATTGTGTGCATAAAAAAATATATTATTGTAAAATTATAAATTAAAATTTTCATTTATTTCATGATAAAATTATGTTTATCAGTCTATAATTTAGAACTTTTCAACATGCAGCTCTTGTTATGGTTCTCAGGGTCCTTGAATACCTTTAATATCTTTTAAGATTTGGATGGGATATTTTTTTAAAAGTTGGAAACAGGCATTGATTTACTAAACCGGGTTTTCTTGAAGGGGATTCTGGTTGGAAGCAGTTAAAAAGTTAGTCAGTGATTTTCATAAATATTTTTGTATTACAGAATCAGCAGGTTATTCAATATCAATCAATAGTAGTATTCATCTAATCGTAGTCAGAGGTGATGGAGGATAGATTCACCTTTGTTAGTTATTTATCTATTAATTTAAAATGAAATTTTAGGGTAGTTTAAATTATTAATTTTATGAAATTTCATAGCTTACATCTCTTAATTTGTATAAGTTATATACCTCTACTATCCTGACTGTTGAAATTCCTTCAGTAGATATTACTAAAACCTTCAAGTGAGGACATCACATAATGGGATTAGGCCTTGAAATAGATAAAAACCTTAAAAAAGTTGTTTTGTTTGTCCTTTTTTTCTACTGTAATTATAAATATATTAAAGTACAGACTATAATTTAAATATAGAGAAGAGGTATGTCTCACGGGATTTGTATTTTGGAATGGACTAATAATATGCTCACTCTAATGTAAAGACACAACAGATTCTGGACAAATTAAATTCCCAACCCCTGTATATTGATATATTACAATTATTATAATATGTAAAATAACTCCACAACTCTTTTTTAATTTTAAATCAAAAAATCGCGTTAATAAAATCAAGAACATAAAACCATCAAATTGAACCAAAAGCCAGTCAATGATAATATACAATTTTAATTTAACCGACGGATATTCTAGCATCGTAGTTAAATTAAAGTACTTTAAATTATTCATACATTTAGAAGTTGAGAAGATCAGGTATAAGAAAAGAGACCCCTAGTAGGTTAAATGTCAGAAGAGAACAAGAGTTGGTCAAGAGAGAGCTGATAAGAGGGACTATTCCATGACTAAATAAAGAAAGGTGTAGATGCAGCTAGGAACCTCAGGATTTCCACATCAGTATTCACTATAAGGGAACAACTCCTTTAATAAATTAATATTATATTAAATGAGAGTATAATTGGCCAGTTCCAGAACCACATGAAACCGAGTACTAATTGATAATGACTACTGTCTTTTGTCTATAAGATATGTTTGAATAAAGTGTGTAAGTATGTATGTATAGCCACATAAATGTTTATACTTAGTTTAATAATTTACTTATTGTGTAAAGTTAAGAATGATTATGAGGATATAAGAAAAATTGAGGTGGGAGTGTAAGGAAATTTTATCATCAAGAATAACAGATGTAGGGAATACTATACATGCAAAATTTGAATCTATTATTTTTGGTAAATAGAATTTTTAAGGGACAGATTTCGATATTGAATCCATATATTGTATGTAGGTTAAAATAATGTTTTATAATGGTTTCAAGTTCTGAATGGTGAATATCTTGAAAACAATTCGTTTTACAACAAATTTACACAAGATAAAATTGTTTGATTTTTTTAGAAGGCAAAACGTTTAATGAAATACCGACATATTGATTAAATAAGAACTTCTCCATCAAAACAAATATTCAATATAACCTCCAATTTTAGAGACTACGCAAATTGTAATGTATTAAATTATCTTGAATGTACACAACCAGATAAATAGCTTTCCAATTTGTCCCTAATTTGGGAGATCAGGAAAATTTGAGAGGATGATTATTAATTACTTTTGTCTTTATAATTGATTCTCAAACTATAATTATCCTGAAAAATATATGAATACTGTAGTTCACTACCCAAAAAAACGCTTAAAAATATTGGAAAAAACTTGTAAAAAATCGTAATTAATAATTCATCGTCTTCAATTGTTACACATACGTAATGTTATGCCACTGATAATATACATATAACGAATGAAGTCATTGAAACATTATGTATTTGTATTTATTTTTATTGTATTTCATTAACTATCGATTAACACGAAATGGTTGTATTACAATAACAGGTTAGCTTTGATACCACGGTGGTCATTAGAGAGTAATATATTGTAAATTCATTTCTTGGTAAACTTATTGTATTCAAGATAGTTGGCAACAAAACATCAACATAGGATCCATTGTCTAATAAATTATAATTTTTAATAATCACAATAAACACCAATATTCAAACCAATACAAAATTTAGATTCAATATTTATAACTAACTTTTCTTTATAAATAACTCAGATAGATAGATTTCCAGGATTAAGTTCTTTAGATTTTTTGATATAATCAACATTTGTGGAAGCTTCAATCACGAAACAACTTTCCACAACAATTAATTTGAAGTAAGTGTGGCCCAGCCAAGGAGCCCACTAAACAAAAACTATAATAAGAATAAATTAGGATGTAATGGGAAGGGATTCTAAATAATAAAATATCAATTGGCACTTGCAATTTTGTTGAGCAGTGCAAGATTACGTAGAAGGGGGGAGAGACGAGGAGTGGAGGGCTTGAACCAGCAAGCCGGGAGAAAATCTGTTCCGAGAGCCGCGAGAAGAAGGTAGAACGGCAGACCGCTACGGGACGAGGTCAGTCCAATTTCGGCCACGCGCTATCTAAATTAATCGGTATGCTTTTCGGCCACTATTAAGGCCTTTTATCTAGCCGTTATGTCTTTTTATAAATTCTAATTATTACTGTATTCTTCTAATTCGGCGCTAAAATAAAAGAAAACATTTAATTTAACTTGCGTTGTGTGCGTTCATTTGCGTCCTAACACGAATCCTTGGCCAATCTGATTGGTTATAATAAATAATTTTTATTTTTTAACGTGCCTTATGTATGTAAAAAAGTAATATCTTGAGATGATCTTCTGGAAAACTTGATAAATGAATATATACTAGGGCTTGTCTTGAATTCCCACAACTCTTTTGACTGTAAATTTTGACAAATCAGCAGTACCTGTACTACATGAAGAGTGTTTGAATTTCAGTACATTTTTCTAAAAATTTTCATGCATTTTGAGAGATTAAGAAAAATTTAGATTGTCAAACTTAAATAAAACATTATGGTCTTGATTTAGATGAGTGATTTCATTTTAACTTTATTATACATAACACAATAACAGTAATTTTGTCTTCCTTTATAGTTATAGTTAACACAGTAGAATGATAGATGACATTCATTGCATCAATGTGTTATGTGCAATATAGTCATAATGAAATATTGCAGGATGTCAAAACACTTTAATAACTTCTTAACAAGTACAATTTCCTGCCACTATCATACAGAGTAATTTGTTTTACATACCTCTAATTAAAAGACTATAAAAGATAATTTCCCAGTATAAAAATACTTTATAAAGAGGGAGTGCTACTTTTTAGGATCTGATGAGAAGTTTAAAGTTATGATAATTATATTTTACATCTGTAATTGGTATCAGTTTAATTATTCCCGGAAAACATACATACATTTTATTATTTTTTAAAATTTGTTTTTAATTAAGGGGACCAAAATTGGATATAGCAATTGAAATATCGACACTGGTTTTTTTACATCACAAAACTTTCAGTGACATAAATTTACACATTATAATTCCGACTTCCCTTCTTGTGTATGGGGGACAGAGTTATATATTTATTCAAAAGTTATGCATGTCAACACCTAGCATAGTGAGAATTATATTCAAGAAAATAAAAGATTAAACCTATTCACGTAAAACAAATATTAAATAGCTGATTAAAATAAAATAAACCATTAGTCATGTTTATAAATGTAAAGATGTCATCAATTTATTATTTTGGTTATAGATTTGTCAGTTATTTAATAATTATTTTAATATTTACTTTTTACTGTATAAATTATTTATTTTATATTTTTTAAGGCACACAATATGATTTCATAGAATAAAAGAGAGAAAGGACTAAAGGAGAAAACAGATTTTGGATATTGTTAGAAAGAAGAGCATCAATCTTGGTGTGCGTAGAACTACACTAAGCAAAATATCTTTGTTTTATTAAGTATTAATAAACTGATAAAATTTAAAATATTAGCAAGTCTATTTTAAAACTGAAAGAAGAATTTTATACAATGATACATAAAACATTCTCTATATTAATATCATTGACTGCATTTATATAGAATAGAAACTGTGTTGAAATCAGCATTTATACTGGAACAGATGCATTGTCAAGCTCGTTCTTGTGATGTCGACTAATATTTTCATGAAGGCGAGGCCATTACTTCCCAAAGTTCAGTGAAGACAGGTGCCGATGGATGTAACTAGAACTCCTCCAAATGCGAAATATTCTCCCACAATGTTTCCAATAGTATATAAATAATTAATCAATAATAATAACAATTCAAGAATATTTTTATGTACGTATACAAAATTTTCAATCTATAAAATACTAAATTTTCAACTTAATTATTGCCCAAGTTAATTCCAAACACCAAAAGCAATATTTTAACTAGCACATGATAAATTCCCATAGCAATACCAATGTTGTGGTAAATTTGAATATAATTTTTTCCACATGGGGCTAATAGGAATGGGGTATGTGAAAGCCCCCAAAAAATAAAACATATCCTTACTTTATCGAAGTGCTCAACACCTCTTCCTTTTCCTCTCCATCGCATCTTCGCAACACTTTGGCTGAAATCTACATGTATTCGTCTATCGTCGATCAACACGTTGTCCATCTTGAAGTAAGCGGCTTCGCAGGATCTTTTATCTTCAAACTCAACGAAAGCGTACTGCAATGAGTCACCAGACTTGGGATCTCGGATTACTTCACAGCTGAAAACAACAAAAACAGAGATTAATTTTTGTAATATACACACGTAATAAGAAAGCAATGAATGAAAATAGCAAATAGAAAAAAAAAACAATTAATTGTTGACTGTGCTCTTTTCGCTGTAATGCTGTGCAACCTTTCTGTTATTGCTTGCGTACCCAAACATTACTGCTCATGTCATTGTTGGTTCTCTCTGTAGTACCAGTCAGTTTATTGTGTTGTGGTGTTCATATTCATTGTATTGATTTGCTAACCATTAAAATATATTTTGGTTGAGAATGTTTTATGAGTTGTTTTAAGTTGTTGGCAAACATGTTTAAGTCATTTTGAAAATTTAAAAAGAAACAAAAGCCACCAAAGGAATGCTCCCACGGCAGTAAAAACAAAATTATTTTCGTACAAAATACAGGTCCCCATGAATTGAAATCTGCCGATCATACTGTAAATGTTTACAAAAATTTGTAACACAAAAAGAATTGAAGTACACAATAAATGCTTTTATATCGACATAGTTTGGTGTCATTTATTAAGGCATATATATTCTCGAAACACTAGGTTGTAGAGCAATGAGCATCCACATGCAATTCTTGAGTAACATTTATATCCTTGTTGTGGGACCATCAACTCGGAGAGATATCATTAAGATAGTGTTTTGGTTAACTCTATGACAGCAAAATTATACAATTTCTATTTTCAACAAAATGAAACTACAGCGCACATGACACTACATCAGGTCATCTTGAACAGAATGGATCACTTCAAAGAGATTTTTTAAAGCAACATTGCCTTATTTGACACCCGATAGATTTCTCATTTCGGGGAGCTAAATGCTTTTACACAACCAACAAGCTGAAAGAGGCAATTATAACCTTCACAATATGTAATTGAGACCATAGCTGTAATAAGGGCCTATATGCCAAAAACCTGTTTTGAGAAAAATGAGTTTGAAGAGTTTACATGCTTATACAAAGATTTTATTTGCTTAAGCCCTGGCTTACCATACTTTATCTTATTCTATGGTTTCTACTCATAAATTGTGTAATAATATTTTTGTCATTAAAACTTAAATGTTATAATGTAATACTGTTTTAATGATATGATCCATGGGTCCATTTTGCATAGATTAAAATTAGGAAGGGTCCATATTGCATGGAAAAGATTTCTATGGGCCCTTTTAACATAAACTTGTGTTTTATGTTTCTTTTTCTGAGAACATTATCTATAACAGTTTGATATTAGTGAAAAAAATACATGATTTGGCCCCTATGATATCTTGATTAAGCAGTGTAGAAAATAAAAATGTTTCCAAATACAAAAGAAGCCATATTTTTATTTTTGTTTTATTGATAGTTAACCTGTATAAGTGAAACTAGGTAAAAATAATATACACACAATTGTTATGAATACATTTCAGAATCTTACAAAACTTTAGTTTTTTAATAAAAGTAACATTATTTTGTAAGTATAGCCTATCTCAAAAAATGTATATTTATAGGGCCAACATATTATAGCCTAATAAAATATGAACAAATACAAAAATTTAAACAATTATTTGTATGATAACTGACTTAGTACTGATCAATATCATCTGTAATGTTTCAAAATCAGATTTTTCATCCTTATCTTCATCACTTTTTCCGCCAGTGACATAATTAAGGTAAATAATAACTCACATGTAAATTTTACAAATCAACATATATTGTGACAGCTGTTTCGCAATTAAGCACCTTCAGACAACTATGATAAAAATTTACAAAATCTAACTTAAGTACCAACATCTATACTAAGAAAGTATAGATGGGGGATGGAATGCAAGAAAGATGGACTGAGCCAGGACCACCTGAGAAGGATGTGTGACAATGGGTTTTAACAAAGAAGATGGGTAAAAAACTTGTTCATTGAGGTTGGCAGCATGACAATTGAGAACAGATCTGTTGATTTCTAAAACTTCTAAATAATTTAATTTTCTACTTTTTTGTTCAATATACAAAACTTTGACATTTTCAGTGGAATCAAAATTATGACCAGAATCTAATAAATGGTTAGCAAAATTTTAATCTGTTTTACCATACTTCCAACGATGTACATGTATTTTAATTCTAGTTTTAATTGATCTACCTATTTGACCTAATGTATTCACTATTACAATCATTACAATTTACTTTGTACACACCACTGTTTGAAATATCTGTATAAAAAAGTACTTGAGATACATTTGAAACTTTGCAGATGTACCAATTAATATATTTAAAATCCAAAAAAAGATTTGTTTCATACAAACAGCTGATATCATTGTTACTATTATTATTTTATGATAGAGTTTAATAGGAGACAGCTTATTCTCCTATTATATTTATATATTTTTTTAAACAGATTCTTTCTATTCTCTCTACTAACGAGAAAGTGAAAAGTTTTTACGTAATATTTCAGAAAA
Source organism: Aphrophora alni (assembly GCA_963513935.1). NCBI lineage: Eukaryota > Metazoa > Arthropoda > Insecta > Hemiptera > Aphrophoridae > Aphrophora > Aphrophora alni. Next base: position 130,714,711 of record OY740767.1, read on the forward strand.
CTGAAATTTCCTATTTGTGTACTACTAGGTACTACCAAGGACCAATTTCCAAGGTAATCTACAAACTCTAAACATTACTATTAGTATTTGTTGTACATAATCAATAAACCATTCTATCAAATATTCTTTTCCGTCATATAAAAAAAAAAAAAAAAAAAACAAACAAACTAGAAATGTCAACATCTCATATCAAGAAACTTTCTAAATAATACATTTGTTATTTGCAAATATATTAACCTAAACTACTAACCGTGGAGAGACCTTATGAACTCACAAGAGATAGAAACCAACAATCACATAATGGATAGTCTCAGAGTTTTGTTAATAACTATTTCAGTAAGAAATTGAATAAACTATTTGTTTGTAAGGGCGCAATTTGTGGGTGAAATGTTGAACACAGCTTCTGCTTAGATGCAGGATAAAATAATAAAATATTATGATAATTACTGAATTATTTAAAGTTACAACATCTTCTATAAACTAACAATTGATTGGTTATTAAATTAAACAGTTGCTAAGATCACTGGAACCAGTAAGTTTCATTAGTTTCAATATGGTGTCACTACTTTATTAGTGACTACGTGTCTTTGCAGCTTCATCAACTTTGAAGTCGGCCTGTTTAGATTTCAAACACATACAGAAATACCAATAAGCACATCATTATATAAAGGTATTTTTCCTTTACTTTTCTAAACCAATGTACAAGATAGATAAGGCCCTCAGTAAACAACAATGAAGTAATAAAAATTTTAAAACATTCCTAAACAACCACATAAACGTGAGTCAGTTGCAGCAGTTAACAACAGAATGGATATCATACATTTGTTTTCTTTTTCTTTCATGAAAGGAGGATAGATATTTGGAAGCTCTGTGTCGATCATATTTTTTATTAAAATGGTATCCCTTGCTGTGTCCCACGGGGTCATTCAAACTTAAACCACTTATAATTATGAAACTTCTGAAGCATTTTAAATAACTTTCAATTTTAAATATGTTTTATTTATGAACAATATATTGATAAAATGTATAAAGTTAATTTCTATTTGAGCTAATTTTAACCAAACAGACTAAAACCAGATCACATAACGTATCTACATAGGAAAGAAAACAACATGAATATTGGATCAATATTGTGTTTTATAAATGAAGAGAGGTAATTAATGTGTTAAATGAGTTATGTGTTGCATGAAAGGAGAAGTTGGTTTACGGAGGGAACATAGTAAGCAGAGAAATGCTGCAAATTCTATTCTTACTGCTAAAATATAATAAAAATTGAGTGTTGTTTTTATTTTTAAAAAATTGTCAAGTTAAATATAGTAAAATGACCATTATAATAAGTACAATAATATACTTGAGAATATGGATTTCCTAATTAATTGCTAACGAATAATTGTCAAAACTTGACAACTTACTACACAGATTAAAATAAAGAGTTTAGAATTCAAATTAGCGTTTAAATAATATACCAACTTTGTTACTAATAAAATATATGTTTTGACTGAAAATTTTAAGAAAAGAAAATGTGAAAATATGTTAAAAAATTTGAAATGCCTATTTAAACAAAAAAAAAAAAAACATGATTATAGCTGTATCAATTTAAAAAAGAAATCAGTTCTAATGAGCATTCTAATCATATTCCAACTACGACACTGGCAAAATATATTGTTTAAAATTTTAAGAAAATTGGTAAAATATGAACAAATTCAGGTTTTCGTATACCTATACAGACAATTTTGTTATAACTTGGGTGTTAATAATTCAAACATAGACTGTATGAAATAAAATGTGTAAAAATCAGATTAACCCATTGAGGATACTCGTATATGTATATGTATATATATAAATTATATATATATATATATATAATTTATATATATATATATATAAATTATATATATATATATATATATATATATATATATATATATATATATATATATATAGAGCTATGAATTAATATCAGCAAAATTGTGATTTATGGGACTTTTTTTGAAGCTGTTTGACCTGTTTTATTACCAAAATAAATTTTATTAGTTTATTGTAATTATAAATTGTAAAATATGTGATGTTGATGTCACTAAAAGTATCTCTAAAAGGTTTAGCCTAGGTTAAAAATTATTATGATTGATTTTGTTAATGTCAAATATTAATGTTTAATGTAAAATAGTTATGAAACTCTGATTTTGAAATTGTGTATAAGAAATTTAGCATGAAAAGAACGAGTTTCTAAATTTTCACAAATACTGCATTAATGTTGTGTAAATAAAACTAAACAATTTTGACAGCTAGTATATTTAGAGTGCTGATAGTTAAATAAATCTTTAGAGGGACAATCGGCATGTTTAAGGCTATGTTGTGTAAAAATAATAGATTTCTATATAGTTATGATGTCAGAGGTTTCACAAAACAATCGATAGTTTAATAAAAATCAGAGGCTTCAACCAAAATCTATGTTGGAGGAGATGCATATGTATGAGGTATTGGTTTTCTTCAACCAGTTGGAAGTTGAGGAAGACATTCACACAAATTTTTCTACAGTCAATATTAGAACTGAGACGGGACATGTTTTGAAACAATTGCTAATGAAGAAATAGTTAGGTGTCTGTATTACGCAAGAGTTCCCAATCTCATTTGAAGTGCAGTGAAATGATCAAGTACTAATTGAAAAGCAATAAGAATGAACGAAATTGGTATGTAGAAACTTAATTAATAAAGAAACTTAATTAATTGTTGTGATTTGGTTGGTGTAGCTGGTGTATCACTGAAGAGGACGACCTTGTCGTTGAAACACGTCTGATACTTAGGCGTATTTTTTTTATGAGAATTGTGTTCTGTGTGTTTGTTATACAATAAAGAAACTGTCAAATGGAGATATATATCTTCAAGATTGGTATATCAAGTGGTATATCTCAAGGTATATATCAAGATTGTGCAACAAATGATTTTGTATTTCCTGAATTAATTAAAGTAATAGACAATGGAACTATGAACAAAGCCTATTTTATTTTTGTATGTTTAGGAGATAATTTAAAAAAATAAGTTTTTTAAATATATATAATAGCATAAATAAATTGTCATATGAAAGTCTATTAAATTGATTTCTAAAAGATCCTCTAGATGTAAAGTATCCATTGGAAAGATGAAACTCGTTGATCTTTTCACGTAATAAAATAAATAATATCAATGAATGATTTGAAATTTTCTTTTGTAAGCATTGTACCAAAATTAATACTAACAGAAATATGAAATAATGTTACAGTAAACACTCTCTGATCCAGAACTCTGATATCCGGCCGTCGTATGACATCGTATAAAAAATAATTAAAATACAATTTTCTATACAAAAATAATATTTTCGGGTCGAATAGTAGTGTATGGTGTTTTTGAGCTGGGCACTGGGCAGTAGTGCGGTTCTGATTCAACAACAAAAACAAATCATGACTCATTGCGAAGCTTTTCAAGCACTTGAACAGCCGATAGACTATGTGGAAGAACAAGAAGAATCCTCACTGGCCAATCTCCTTCTTTTTCGTAGATGGAGAGATATTACATCTAAGAAGCGTGTTCAACGAGCCAAGCAAGCTACCATTACATCTTTTTTAAAATAAAAACTGACGTGAGTACAAATTACTATACTGTAATGAAAACTAACATTTATCTTACGTTCATCAAAATTTCACGTGTACAATCCTGTACGTATTTATTGTACTGTTTTATTTTCTAATCTTCATTTTTCGTTTGATATTTTTAGTTAACACTGTAGACCTAATTAATTGTTTGTGTACTTTATGCTGAGCCTCATTCAGCTTAAAATAAATAGAATTTTAAACATAGCTATTGTAATATTTATTTAATTAACCTATCCTTTTGTTGTTTTGGTACTTTTGTTACCGGTTACCGTACCGGCAAACTACGGCAAATTACATAATAGTACAGTTAAAACGTAACGTCTATATATTACAGTAATTTGAAAAACCATAGTTAATTTTTAGAATACTGTGGTAAAGCTACAATTTATCGTAAGCGCAACGAGTTTTAGCGCTAAAAACGTAAATTTGCTATGTTTTGTTCACGTTTAAAACCACTTTAACTTTATAAAAATAGCCACCCCGAGATCCGGATTTTTTGATATCCAGATCGGCCGGTGCCACATTAATCCGGATTAGAGAGTTTTTACTGTATTTTAAACGTGCAAATATTTAATAATTATAAATTTAATTACTAATTTTTGTGGGCAAAACTGTACCCAAGTTGGTTGAAATGGATCCATTACAGTATACCCTAAGAAAGGGGGTCTGCAGAAAATGGATTATGACAGAGATTGTGACTCAATATCTTACGTATTAATATAGCCAAGTGGTGAACCTGGATGGCACGTTTCAATGTCTACTGGTGGAATTCACTCAACAAAAATTCCACACGTCACTACGCGAGAGTATGTTCACACAAACTTGCTATTAGGGGTTGTCCAACAGCTGGAACCTTTAATTCTATTTTAAATGCCGGAAAATTAACTCAACAATTAATTGTAGATTATTATTCTCGAATTCAAGGTGATAGGTTGAAATATATTTTCGCAACCAACAAGTAAACTTCATGTCAATATATATGTAGGTCTAGCAGATACTTTACACGTTCAAGATGACCAAGAAGCTCTAAAAACAGGCCATATTGTAATACTACCTTCTTCATTTATAGGAACAACACGTAACATGATACAGAATTATCAAGATGCTATGGCTATGGTGCAAAAATTTGGAAAACCAGATATCTTTATTACATTTACGTGTAATGGCTCTTGGCCCGAAATTATAAATAGCATCCAATCCTAAGACACTGCAAATAACAGACCAGATGTAGTAGTTTGTGTTAATTCTATAGTTCGTTTTTACATTCTAAGAACAAAGAACTTCTGCGTTTAATAATAAGAGAAAAAATATTTGGTGAATGTAAAACCTTTTATACACAGTGGAATTTCAAAAAAGAAGACTCCCTCATATTCATTTATTAGTAAACCTAACTGATAAGTGTAAACTTAGAGAAACCAGTGACATTGACAAAGTTGATTCAGCAGAATACCTGATCCTAAAGACACAATTCTATACATATTAGTATCAAACAGCGTTGGTCTTTATTTACTACAACCAGCCATGGCCAACTATACATGGCACTGTCTAGAGCGCATTCATTTAATGATGTAAAGTTGGAAATTATTCCAAAATCAAGCAAAACTATAAATGTTGTTTTCAAAAAGGTTTAATAAAATTGGTGTTATTAAATTGTGTAAATAAAATATGTGTTATTGATATAAAGAGGTTTTATAAAGTTGGTGTATATATGTGTTATTGTTATAATTAAAAATTTGATGTGTATTGAAATCAATTGTTTTATTACTTTAATCTTTAAACATTTAATTAACTGCTCATATAAACAATCAAAACATGTCTTTCTGTTTGACAACAGTAATTGGATTCATTTCTACCAAAATATTAAATATGTAGATAATTTGCAGAATATCTGCAGGGATCAACTAGTTTTTTAACTTATTGAAGGTGAAACAACATTTTCAAGAATAGGTTATGAGCTAAGGTAAAAAACAAAATAATATAAAACAGCTGATGTAATAAAAATATTGTAACTGTCTTGAAGACAGCTGTTACTAAATATTGAAGAGGTACATAATGGTAACGTTACTGGCCATAATGTCCCTAGAGACATAATAGATTTTCTTCTATACCTACGTCGTTAGATTGGGAAGTTTAACATGTGAGAGTAGATAAAATATTTAAAAGTTAAATTGAAACACTTGTTTCTGAGGAGTATATATTCGGTGGGCGAGTTCCGTTCATGATCAATGCTCTATGTCCAATAAATATTCATTTGTTATTCTAATTATATTATTTATTATATTTTATATCTAAATGGTGCTAATTATTTTTATTCTACTGGAATTTATTATGTTTGTATTTGTTTTACTGTATGTAGCTGTATATTTCCAACGACTTAATGAAATCTTAGTATCCTTGTATAAATATTTTGACAATTCTTATACAAAACAATTCTTGTCAACAACAATAGTAATAAATGAAAAGAAAAGAACTTTTTTTAACAATACAGAATTATGGTTTCCTTGTAACAATCCACTAATATTTCAAAAAATTAAAATTTGTATGTTTTTAAGAGGTAGTCTTGGAAACTACTCTACTGATTTGGAAATTCTTTCGCCATTGAAAAGCTTATTTCTACCCAATGGACATAGCCTATATACTATTATGGCATGAAAACATGAGGATGAGGAAGAAAAGAAAATGTTTATGTCAAATTCCGAATAAATGTCATTTTCCACTACGTTGTCTATTACAATTATCTTATAGTATGACAAAGTTGAGTAAGAGTTGTTATACTGACCAGTTATTAATGGTTGAAATGTACGGTGAAAGACAATTTTAATAATTCAATCTTAAAACAAAAACATGCAGGGTTGTAGAATTTTGTTTGTTTGTTTATAATATAACAAATAAATAATATGTACCAATGTCTACATGGACATAAGCACTAGCTTGCCGAGGGAATGAAGGCTGTAATGCTTCTCACCTTTTAACTTTGCCAAATCTGCTAAACAATGTTTGCAGATCATCGTCATTAGTAACAGGATTCAGCTTACACACAAAAAGTACATTCTCAGGTGGAGCCATCTCAGCATCAGGTAAGTCCCCGACTATCTCCAGGATTGTTGCTCTTGCTTTAGCTTCTCTTTCTTGTTTCAATTCTTCCACCTCAGCAGCTGTAAGTCCTTCAGTTTCATCTATCTTCTCGTCAGCTCCTATACGTCCATTCTGTAATTAATTTTTTTTAAATTAGAATTTTGTTGCAGTCAACAGTATACCAGGTTCAAAAAGAGATCCTACAAAAATTTATATGTGCTCTGTATATGTTTGTAATCCAAATTTTTTATGATGGTGGTCAAGATTAATTTTTGTTCAAAATGAACCCAAATCATTATGTTCTTAGACATGCTCAAGTTCCTTACGTCGATTAATCTTCAAATTTCAACAAAATTTAATTAAAATATCTTGTCACTTTTTTGAGATTTATATCTGTCACTGTTAACATTCATATTTTTTACCAAAAACTTCACATTCAGAACGTTTAAGAATATGCAATAGTAATTATTATTTATTTATTATTATTTTTTTTTGGTTCTGTTCAACTAGAATTTAATTAAAACCGGTAAAATAAATTTTGAAAAATTAGATTTATTTTTATTTTATGGGGTATGTATGCCTCAAATTTAGACAAATTCTGTCAATTTAACTGACTAAAACCACTTACTGCAAGTTTACTATGTACAGGTTCTGGAGACATTTCTGGGATTAATAATCCCGAAGGGTCATCAAAAGGATCTTGAAGTATCACTGTGTGCGTTATCCTGCAAAAATAAAAATAATTCAAATAAAATACAATTATTAAAAAAAAAAATTAGTTATTTTTATTCATAAATTTTAAGTTGTATATCTGTAAATATTTATCCAGAAGACCAAATTATGATTAATGTTTTCTTACAGCAACGTTGTACAACATAAAGTTCATTTTTGGTGTCCAAGTCACTATTAGAGTATAATATTTAATAATATGAGATAATATTGAAGAATTTGAGATATACAAGGCATTTAAACAATTGCCAGAAAATATACTCAACGATAAATTATTATTCTAATCTAACTCTTTATATGAGACAGCTACGAGATGCAACAAAATGATAAGCCCTTCATCTAAACTTTTAACCTAAGTCTCAATGCAGTAACAAGTGTCTCAATGGACAAGGAACAGTGTGCACTAATTTTAATAAAATAAACAAATATATGTGTGTATAGTTTTGTTTCATGTTACATGTAATTGTATTAATGTTTTAATGACCTCTATCAAGCGATTACTGAAGATGGAGGTTAGACACTGAAATGTGTCTAACCGACAACACTGAAATGCCGTATCTTCACTGATGAGCATTCAGTCATGAACAAAGATCACTCCCTTAAACTGGGTGTGCAAAAACTAACGAAAGAAAGAATTTCATATGTCTGTCATTCGAAACAAATCAAATTATGAGAAACACTGTTCTATGTAGTTTGCCTCATTAAACATAAAACACAAAAATACAGGCATCAATGAAGTGGACATAGTGCTCTCTCATATATGGACATTGTAATCCTCCATATCAATTACAATCACATCATACTTACACTACAACAAATAAATATTGTATTTAAAACTTTTTTGAATTCGAATTTTATAAGTTATACGGATAAAATTGTGTTTCTTAGTGATAACTCCATATTGTCATATCATTGGCTGCAGAATGTTAACGTGTGTAAAAAAGGGAAACTTTTTTAAGATTTACAGGTAAGAAGTTTTTATTGGTAATGCAAAATACAATTTTAAATTATCATATTTAGGAATGAATTGAAGTGTTTTTTTCTGTTCAGTTTCTGAGGAAAATTAGAACCTCATTCGGACATAGATCCATTTAGTGAAATTACAAAACAGAATTTAAAAATTCCTTCGACTCCATTGATTTGTACAACAACAAAAAGAAGAAAATCTCCAAAACCGAAACATTAAAATTTATACGAATTATATAAATAGTGGATTACCACTATTGAATATTCACTATCATTTCATATTTTTTTTGTACAACTTTTAAAATGAACCATGTTTTCTAAATACAGTAAGTATTTTCACACAAATTCTACATCTAATAATACTTATACAAAATTTCAATTAACTACAAATTTCAAATTACTGTATTAAAATTATTGAATTAATTAAAATTTGACTAACTAATAGTTTTGTAACACAGTAATATTAAAAATTGCAAGATATAATAGCGTGTAACCCAACTACATGCTGGATTACCACTCTGAATTTTTACCGACTTTAAAATTGTTTTGTATAACTCTTTAAAAGTTTTGTACACTCAATATTTTTGCACAAAATTCAAATTTTTATGAGGTTAATGTTACAACATATACAAAGATATTGACAGGTAAGAATTTTGAAATTCAATAATGCCAGTTCAGGTACTAACATCATATATGTTTTATATTTTGTGTGAAAACTCTAAGTTTAGCAAAATGCATATAAAATCGATGGTGAAATCAGATTATGAAAATGTAGTAGTGCTGCATATAATTGGATTAATCTTCAAAATTGGAGTTAGTTTATTTGTTGTTTTAATTTATATTTTGATATGATTTTTTAGTTGTAAACCAGTCCGTAAGGTTTGTAGGAATATTGACGCTTCCACATCTTCAGGTTAGTTACATGAGGCATGACGTGTCTCTGTGTGATCGCCCTGTTCAGAATGGGAGGGCGATGCTACTTGGACTATATATTAAAGACTAAAATAAAGTAGTAAACACTCTACCTAGAAAAATAATTGTATTCACTATATAGCTTAACCCTAGTTTATACCTGATGTCCATATAAGGCCGATGTTGATTATCACATATTGCAGAATTTAGTTTTAGAAGTACATCATGGCCATCAACAACTTCAGCGAAGACGCAATGTTCATCCAAAGACTGAAGATCTGCGCCAAGCGTTACGAAGAATTGGGATCCTAACCTATAAATTTTAAAATGTATAATATCTTTACAAAAAGGAAAAGATAGAAAATAGTTGAAATTCAGTTTTATGCCTATTGAGCCTAACTATATATATATATATATATATATATATATATATATATATATATATATATATAATATATATAATATATATATATAATATATATAATATATATATATATATAAAATTAGGAGAGCCTAATTCACGAGATAAACTTTAAATATTTTACTTCGTATTTCTGTTCATCATTATATAATTTTAATAAGCACTGTAACAGTTGTTTTTATGTACAACAATAATTGTTGTTAATTCTTATTTATGCTGAAGCAATCCCAATGTAAGGATGAGGAAAAGTATAGATTTATGTGTGCGGAGTGGTAGTGAAGTAGGGGAAGTTGAGTGAATATGTTCCAAAAGGAAAGAATGTCTCTAAAATAAGTAATGTTCGACAATTTCACTTATCATTATGTGTGCATTCTTAGGAGTCCAATCTATTATTTTATTTGTTGTTTATTCTGTCCATACATATTTATATTAACATTTTTTAAATTTTTTTTATTCCATCAGGACATGGTAAGACCTATTCCCTACTTCATTATCCTTTATCTAACCAAAAGTTTAGCTGTAACAATTATGTTCACTCCAATGGTCATAGTTTAACTCAACTTTGAACCACCTTCATTGACTTCTTTGAGCTCCATTCCCTTACGATCCCTTCCGATTGAACTATCAGACCCTTCAATAAAATAAGAGTACTGAGACCACACCCAAAGAAAATACCATTAATAAACGACAGAGGTCTACAACATGATTTTTCATGCAGTAAGAAATCTCCCAAGATATAAAAAACCATGGCTAACTAATATTTTTTAATTACATTGAGTATAATTTTCAACAATTCCTAACCATGTCACATTATTATTACTAGTTGACACATTTCAGTGTGTCAAAATTTTCAAAAACTACTTATGTATATTATTATTACTAGTTGAAACAGTTCAGTAAATATAAATTTTCTTATGTACTCCAATTAACACAATCTAAACAAAATATTTGATACACTTAGGGACAATATAATTTCTTCTTTATACAAATTATGTACAAAAAAAACAGTGCATTCATATTGTCAGTAAATTATTTTATTGTTATATTAGTGTTGTATACGTAATTTGTTGAATTCATCTGATGATGTCTTTGTGACGACGAAACAGCTGTTATTAAAAAGTTTTTAACAATAATCTAAAACTGGGTAATATCACTATAGTAATTACTATAAAAAATATAGGAGGAGGCATACAACCATTCAATAAATACTTATTGTCGGTTATTTAAATATTAAGTTAAAAGCAGAATCTATACAGGAAAATAGGATCTGTAAACGGTTCTTAAATTTTTATCAAAATGGCATCAATTTTATGAAAACTTTAAAAAAAAATTTTTTATTATAAAAATAGTAATTTTCCATAGCTTAACCATAGTCGAAGTTCATTTTCTAAATTATTCGCAAATTATGATTATCTTTTAAAAGTGTATCAGTTTGAGACAATAATCTTCACATTTTACCAACAGTGTATTAAGATCGCCTGGACCAAATTTAAGATACACAAATTTTCTTACCAGGATACAACTGCAAGGAAATGTACTAAATTCTATGTGTATGTAATAACGGTGACCTAAATACTTGAATTTACGTTAACTGGAAGTTTTTTTACCTTATAATCACTTGAGAGATGAATGTTTACACAGTTGTGGAAAGACAAATTGTTTTACTGATGTGATATTAATCAACTTGTTACAGAATTGTTATCTAATGGAAACTCAATTCTTGCTAACATTCATATTTTAACACATGTACAAACATACTCTAACACTACCACACCAATATTTCCCAAATTACTTTCCTTTTACGTTCAGTTATTTTGGGTCGTTCCATATAGCTTGGGATGACTTGAAATATTCGACCTTCTACGATGCCTATGATTACTTCCAAACCAATATTTTCCAAAGTCAGGCAGATAACATTTCAAAAAACTTCTTTTATATTCCCATCCCTCAAAATGGATTTTAAAAATAAAATCTGAAAATTGATTTTTTTTTTTTCGTTTAAAAGACAAAGAAATATCGTGCATTCATCTTCACCTTAAGAAAACGGAGCATAAAATGATCCATAACAAATACTTACCTAACTCAACTATCTCTATGGCAGAAAGTATTGAAACATAAAATATTATAAAAAAATAATTTAACTATTGTAAAATAGGGTTAGTTTAGTACAGCTTCTCTATTATGTTTTCCTCCTAAGATTCAGTTTGTACTAAAAAAACTTTTTTAATTAATAAAGTTTTGTAATCCTCGATTTTTGGAGCTGAACATAGTTTATACTTCTTTCTATTTCTTAAAGTGTATTGGTATTGGTGGCTGTGCCGCTTTCAAATATGCCAGCCATTCGAACAAACTCTACTTTTTTGCCGAAATTTGGAGAGTTTATTACTTTTTCTTCATTCAACAAATGGGAGTAAAAGATTATGCTCAAAGCAGGTAAGTAGGAGCATGAGTGTTTGCTCTTTTACATCCGCATACTTTTGAAGAATTTGCTCTAAAAAATAAATAAATAAAAAAAGGGCACAGCTTATTAGTTTAGATTTTGTATGGATAGGAGGACACAGGCTTACTTTGGAAAGTGACCTTTGGCATTACCTAATAGTAAACAAGTAAGAAAACACACACACAAACACTAAAGTTCTGAAATATTTCGTGTGAACGTTAGTGTTTTTGTGAGTGCTTTCTTACTTGTGTAGAATTAGGTAATACCAAGGATCACTTTCCAAGGTGAGCCTGTGTCTCCTATCCACACAAAATCTAAACTATTTAGAAAGTTCAATAGCCCAGAAAACAACAAATAAACAATTAGCCTATGTGATTTAAATCTATTTAACTAATGATGAAATAATATATATAAAAATGTCAAACTTATTTGACAACACAAAGAAACTAAAAACTCTAACTTCATTCTTTATTTATCAAATAGTTTTCTCTCTACTGTAATGTTTTGTTCTAAAAATATTTATACTTAACTACTAGCTGACAATACTGGAAAAGTGTAAGCAGCAATTACAGCTAGGCTATTTCATAAATCCCTTATAGAACTTACATATTGTTGCCACAATTAACCATTGATAAAAGACCAGGCTTTGAGTGTTTGATTTTAGGCATTAACTCGGCTTCAAAGAATCTGGCAGGTTCCCCATATACAATTCTGCAACATAAAAACTAAATTAATGAATAACTAAATTAATTTTTACTCTAGTTAAATAGAGCATGCATTATTGGAATATCAGGCACCTTTTGAATAATAATAATAATAATAATAATAATAATAGTGCAGTATACATGCTGTTGTAAAATCAAGCAATTCCATGGTTTAATCAATTTTCTTTATTGTTCTTAACCTTAGAACTGCTAGACTATTTTTCTGTACTGATAGATTGTTTTGGAGGATTTCATCCAAACTTTAAAAATTCACACAAAAATCAGAAAAAAAAAAATATATATATATGTTATTATAATACCATTTTATTCAGAAATGCCTAAATAACAAGATTGTATAATAATTTAAAAAATTACTTGTTGCTCCTAACGGTACACTTGTAGCAGGCAAAAAATGGAAATTTTCAAAATTTAGTGTTTTATTCTGAAGGTATAAAAAATTAAAACATTCAACTACATTACATACAAAATTTTCATACATTTGACAAAAAATTTGTATAGTTTTTAGAAGTTATTTACACATATAAAACACATACAAAATCAAACTACAGTAGAACCCCTCAAACTCGACCCCCTCAAACTCGACATTCCGTCAAACTCGACAGGGCCAGTGACAAGGAGCATGGGATTTCCAAGGTCATTCACTGCATTGTTTTACGCCATGTGCGCCTGCCAGATGCCCGGAGGTTGAGGCTTGTTACTTTTGTTTATACAGCTGTGAGGGATGCTCCTTTGTCTAGCCACTTTCTAATCCTACTGTATAGTAGAGGCCAAAGTTAAAGATAAAGGGTCCAGGTAGACCAGGACAGCCCTAAACATTTGTTGTCAAAACATTCATATTGTTGTGAACCCAAGCGCCTAACCACCCGGATGCTACCAGTCATTAGCACCGATTCCATTAAAGTAAGCGGCAAGTCTTTTGTCATAACAATTCAACGGAGCGTCGTAGAACTATGATTCAAGTTTTGTAATAAAGGTCTTAACCATGTGAGAAAAATGATCCGACTCTTAATTATATGCGATCAGCAGTTCAATTTAGAGCATTTGTATTGGACTGTGTTTGGTATGGACATTCATTTTCTTCGGCGACTTCGAGAAGCTGCCAGACGTCCAGTCGAAAATGAAAAACAAAGATCAATCAAAAGTTTTTTCAAACAATGCTTACTTTGCTCTAATGTTTTTGTGTTTTTTATATAAAATTGTTTTAATCTTTAAAAATATTAAATGGACTGTCTGTTTTTTACTGTAAATTTTATTACAGTATATTAGGATAGGTCTTTTTAGTTTACTAAACCTATTGTACAAGGCCAACACTTTTTAAATCTCATTGACCGATCGATAAATTTAATTTTAATGTGTGATTGAACACACTATTTTTTTGTTGTCAGGCAGGGACTTTTTTGCAATAAACGTTTAATCATTGATAATCAATAAATGTACAGTTATTTAAAATAATTTTGAGTATTTGTTGCAAACCTAACCATTAAATACCAAAGTTCCCTAAAACTCGACAACCCCCAAACTCGACAACCTTAAAGTCCACATTGTGTCGAGTTTGAGGGGTTCTACTGTATTTACAAAAACAAAACAGTTAAATCTTGAAATTTTGAGTCACATCTTATGTTGGACTTTCGAAGATATACTCTAACCTATTTTGACACTTACACCGGATATAATATTGACAGGTTTTACAATATTAACAGATTGTTCAATTTTGTATTTTTGTTACTAGTTTCTACGTTAGCAGAATTAGGGAGATAATTATTGTCACAATAGACGGAAAATATAAAAAGAAACGTCAGAAGGAATATCTTCCATTAAAATATCACTATCGTTGTTAGAAATGTTATCATTTTCGCAGAGTAACAACTCCCGTACATCACTCGAATTCCACAAATCCCAAGACATAACCTTTTTACTAAAATAACAATAAGAAACAGACAACCATGTAAATAAACGATGGCCTACTGTTGCATGAAAACAGCTGACTAAGTTGCATTACAATATTCTAAAATAAACTATATACAAGTTATTATATTATATAGATTATATATTATACATTATTGATATAAATATAAAAACTTCTTCTATAACTGACACCAGATTCGTGTTATTTATCTCACTGTTAGAACGAGACTGCATAATGCATCGTAATAGTGATGTAATAGCAGTAAAGAAAAAGTTGATTGAGTCACAATTGCGACGTTTAACAGTTTTAGGGTTAAGCGTATTTATATAAAATATTACAATAACCAAAGAATTACTAATCATACCTAGAAAAATCATAAGATAAATAAATACAAAAATAATATTAAATGATAGTGTTGAGTTGCTGCAACTGAATTCATTTACACTGTACATGGGATTTACAATAAACCAATTATGCAGTTCCCTATCCCTGCCCATGTTAATTAATGTCTCATTATATCAAAAAGTATAAGAGATATCATCCTAAAAGTGTTACTGTATGTTTAAGCATGTATGTAGATCCTCCTGATCTACAATCATCGCTTGACTAATAGTCTAAGTAAATATATATTGTAAGTGGTTAATTAAAATGATTGTTTGAATTGAATTTAATGTCAATATAATTAACATTTTTGCTCCAAATGATACAATTGTATATCCACATCATCAAATATATGGCTGTAACAGACAAGTCAAAATTTCAACCATTTATCCCTGTTAGTTCCTGAGAAAACAGGCCTTTTATTGTAAAAAACTCAACTTTCGGGAAAACTGAAAAATTGACAGAAATAATGATATATAACCATAACTTTTAAAATCCTCTTGGCTGGCTAGCCAACTTTTTCTTTTCGAACAGCAATGATTTGACAATATTTAGATAACACTTCTACATCTATTATCTTACCTGTGTCAAAGCTTGTAATGGTAGCACATGCGTTTTTCGACACATGCCCTCTTTTTAGTGGTGATACTTCTGAAAATCTAGCAAAAGTGATCTCTAACTCGATAAATATGTGGAACATTAATGGTAAAATAACTATGATTATTGCTAAAAATGGCAGCAATATATCGAATGCTGTTACTGATTTATAAAATTAAAGCATTTTGGGTGTTTTGAAAACCAAATAAACTTAGTTGTACAGAAATCGATAGGACCTGCTGAACAGAATATTGACAAGATAAAATTAACCATTGCTCATTTTAAATGGAGTAGCAAAGCCACTAAAAATTAGTTAAATACCAGGAATAATTAGGTGTTAAGAAACCAAAAAGATTAATTCAAATGCGGTTACACAGTGAAACTCCGCGTTTTTTTTATGTTAGAGAGATTTGTGCTTTTAGAAGAAGCAATTAAACACAGTTTGGCATTTTTGGACACCAACCTAGATACACTAACCTCGGATGAGTAAGAAATGTACAAGCAGTTTTGCACCATATTAGAGCCATTTCATGAAGTGACCAAAGAGATGAGTTAAGAAAAGTACCTTACGACCAGTAAAATAAAACCGATTACCAGAGAAATGAAATCACCTATAATAAAGATATCAAGTATCTAACTAAAGAGCCTGTCAAAATAATTTCATCTATTATGCTAAAGGCAATGGAGAAGAGATTTGAAAATTTGGGGGAAAAAAAAACTAAATCCTTTGCTCTGTGCACATTCCTTGATTCAAAATATAAGCACCATTTATTTAAAGAAGAAAGTACAACAAAACAAAATGTGATTGAATTAGTCATGGGATTAATAAACAAACAAAATAAAGGCATGCCAGAAATGTACAACGAAACAGAACATAAAGCTGAGGAAAAACCAAAATTTCTGTATAAGACGAATATGACGCCAAAGCAAAGTCAAGCCGAAGTGTACATCTTATTCAGCTGCTATTTTAGAGGTTCATAGGGTACATGGACAAACCTCCTGTTTCAAGAGATAAATTTTTTTAGAATGGTGGAAAAACCATCAACTTGTATACCCAAACTTAGCTACAATTGTTAAGTTAAATCGCAATATAGTTGCATCATCCGTTCCGAGTGAACATGTATTTTAAAAAGATGGCTACATGTATAACTATTTCTCTAACCCGGGAAATTTAAAAAAGAATTTAGATTGACTTGATTTGATGAATTTATATTTACAACCATAAATAATTTCATAGGCGCCATGTTGTGATTTTAAGCCCTTCATCTAAACTTTTAACCCAAGCCTCAACAAAGTAACCAGCGTCTCGATGGACAAGTAACAGTGTGCACTAATTTAAATAAAATAAACAAATATATTTGTGTGTATAGTTTTGTGTCATATTACATGTAATTGTATTAATGTTTTAATGACCTCTATCGAGTGATTACTGAAGATGGAGGTTCGACACTGAAATGTGTCTAACTGACAACACTGATTTGCCGTATCTTCACTGATGAGCATTCAGTCATGAACAAAGATCACTCCCTTTAAGGCTAAACATCCCAGGATTAGGTACAAATTCCGCCACCACGGCGCAGCACCAAAATGGAGTCATTTTGTATTAATGTTTATTGGTGGAATTTTCGTCCGATTTTTATTTGAAAAACTGATTTGTAAACAGAATAATATTACAATTTACGCTACATAAGCCTAATTTTAATTAAGTTATTGGTTAAAAAAATAATAATAAGATCTTCATGTTAAAAAAAGAAATATGCAAATCGCAGGTAGTCATTTTGTAGACAATAATTTTTAATTAATTTTACACTTTTAATATTTAAAATCGCCCGAGTGGTTCAATCGGTATCATGTTTTATACATTTAAAATAATTCCTCTTAGGGGTATGAGGGCGCGGGAGACACGAAACACTTGCAGGGCCGAGGTGACTCACTGTGGCACACCCCCCCACCACGTCGTTCGTCTTACAATCTTTGTGCTGGATGACTACTTTCCCGCCCTTCCACTCATGTGCTCTCGGTTATTAGTTACCGTGATTCTTCTTACTGATTTGTTTCGTCGTCTGTTTATAATTTTTATTGGGAACGTTATTTTGTTAAACTTTTATGTTCTCCATGGATTGCCAAGGAACAACCAAATCTAAAAAAACAGATTTCTCTTGAGGGATTCAATGGCGAAATATCAAGGGCCAAATAGCCTAAACGACGGAACATAGATCCTTGTAAAAATGTTTCGTATATTTTTTGCACTGTACATTTTGTGACTTTTATGTAGCTGCATTAAGTAAATTAAGGTCTTTTGCACTGTTTATTGTTTATTTATTTATCGTTTTAATTGAAAGTATTATCGTTCTAATTATGGTTAGCAGCTTAATAATAATAATTTAAAAAATTAAAAAATATGTTCAAACTTTATCATTACCGGTATGTTGATTCTTCTTTCTTCTTGTGATATACTTTTCCAGCAAATTTGTTGAAAACATCTCTCTCCGGTCCATAACTTTTACCACATACCGTTTCTTTCTTTTTGATTGAAGGATTGTATTATACCAATCCTCAGGGACATAGATGGTTTTTTCCTTTTGCAAAGCGTTCTACAACACCAAAGTCCGCGTCGTTAGGGAGGAAAGAGTGGCTGCTGACCATAAATTTGTGGTCAACAGTCTTTATAGTGCTTTCCGCACTTTGTATATGGTGCTTTAATGCAAGCGACATTTTTCAGCCACTTTTCCTTTCATAGGCTCAAATAAGCAGTAGTGAGTAGGTTGCTAAACTAAATTCGTGGAATCTATCAAGTATCAATTCGTGGAAGTGTCGGCTTGGCACAATAACAGTATCTGTCTGGACTTTGTTAGTCAGGTCAATAGAATTCATTTACACACAATTATACAGTATAACATTAACCAATTTCGGAAACTCGTCCGTCTGTCAATACAGAATCTTAATATACGATCGCATTGCGAGATATTGTCATATATCACCCACTTCATATATCAAATCCAATATTAATTAACATAAATTTGAGATCCAAAAATGTGAAATGTTACACATGCTAACTTAGAGAAGAAGAAGACTGACGACAAAGAAGGTTAAACAGCTTATGTTTCTTAATATGAATTTAAAATAAGACTGATTCTTAAAAATTTAGGATAATGTAAACTGCATATCTATATATTATTTTAGCAATATTAATAGATTATAACCATTCTTTTTATTCAATAGATTTAGGATCTATGTTTAGTTTAATTGATGTTATATGTTTAGGTTAGTATTCAGTTATTCCAAAAAATATTATTTTAATTTCTTTTATTTTCATTTTTTATGTTTGTTTTTTAATAAGTTAACTTAATTGTGTTAATGTATAAAACTATATTTTACAAAAAAAAAACACACACACTTTTACATTTATTAGATTTTAATTTTGATTACCAAGGTAATTTTTTAGTTACCACAAAGAAAGTTATTGATTTATTCGATTCCTTAGTCTATAAGTGAAAATATATGACAAAGTTTTGCTTAAGTAAAGAATATATAGATATAGAGTATAGACCAAACAATGGGAAATATACTGATTACTTATAATTAAATATTTTTGTAACATTTAATCTATCAGGAAATATGTGTATGAGTGTGTACGATATGTATGTGTATGTGTAGGTTAAAAATATAGCAAATAATGAATATTATTGTAGATTGTATGTAGTGAGTAGTGTTTTACTTGATTGTAATGTGTGGAATTATCAGGTCAAGCCCGAGCATTGCGATAAGTAATCCAAGACTCTAATACAATTTGCTTATGTTTCTGTATCAATATATTGTTAATATTATTGCAGGTATTATTGCATATTGTATTGTACTTATGTTAACATTTCATTGGAGAAATAAAGTTTCTTTCTTTCTTTATAGATTGATACTGGATAGCCAATGGGAAGATTAAGCTGCTCTCTATTCGTTACAGATGATATAGCCAGTAATCATGATTACAAAGTAGTCAGTACACAAATGTAATCGTACTGGTTGTAATCAGTATGTACAGAAAAGTAATCATTTAGTACATCACTACTTTTGTAGACTATTGTATACTCCATAGTAACATCAGCTGGAATAACTCACAGCCTGTTGGATATCTTACATTCGATAGAATACACAACAAATAGATACACTACATGGTTCAGCTAATAGTGTGCAATATTCTTATCATCATACGGCTTACACTAATATTTAGCCAACACGACAGTTTGAAAAAATATTAAAAATACTTCTAGTCATATTTACACCAAAAATAATCAATCAAAATGTTCGTAATTAACCATGTTCAAATAAAGAAAAACAATTTTTTAAATTTTTTTCCAAAAAATTAGGTCAGTCTCCCCTAAAAGGTTGTAGGAGGCATTTCTTTTAGTGTTAATGGCAGACCGTTAAAAAACCGTGTGTAGTTGTTCTGTGATTTCATTAATCTACAATAGGGGTCATCGATAAGTTTATTTTACTTCTACATCTACTGAGCCCTATTAATTATGTTTGTTAAATTCATCTTGATAACAATTATCAAAAGAAATACATATCAATTTACTATCATTTAAATTTTTAATTTAATGAAAGTAGTATGACAACTCCTGTAGCCAGCATTATCTAGCAATCTAACAACCATTTACGTTTTATCTTTAGCAGATTACCAATCCTGCTACTGTTACCCCAAAGATAAAGTCCATCATATCCAATGGCAATATCTCAACACCATCATTTCATGTTATTTTTGCAGTTGCCATCGCCCTTTACATTGGAACTAATTTACCCGACTCACTCAATCCAACATTTCTCAGCGTTTGGTCACACCAAACACTGAGAACACTTCCCCGAACTTCTCCCGGACCTCTGTGCCGGAAACTCTGGGCCAAACAAACACCTACATCTCCCTTACTGTCGAACAGTAAAGGGCAGCTCGTGATTGGTCCAGACTCAACTCGCGAGAGGCCGCGGACGGTCTCTCGCCGAACACGTAAACTTCAGATTCTCCGACCCAATCACAGCACGCTAAGCCACCCACGCCTCTAGCCGGCCTGTGATTGGATCGCAGAATAGTGAAAGTCGCACAATGGCTTCTCCATTGTTCGACTGTAGGAAAACGTATAAAACCAGACGTTTTCCTAACCAACACACACTTCTTCTTCAGTCTCTCATCCGAGAGACTAAGACAGACCAACTACACTTCATCCTCTGTCTCTCATCCGAGAGACACGATACTCACTTCATCTGACTCTCTCCTTAGAGACGTCCAGACACACTCTTCTCTCAAGAGACACGACCACACTGCATCTGACGTTCTACAACACTTCTCACACACCAGCCGTGAAGGGAAGCCCACAGAGCAGCAATCTACCTTGAAAAGTACTTCTGTGTTCATCATTCTTTCTCTACCACCGACCACTCGCCTCCCGTCAGGGAAAGAGCTAAATAGGGGAAACCCGGCGAGCTACTACCTTACCGCCTCCCGACAGGGAAATTTAATAGGGTAGTAGTGACCCGGCGGACCCCTGTGCTACATGCCAGGGAGACGGAGCAACAAGGAACGACGGGCTGTACGCCGTCTCCAGCGAAGGGCCAGCAGAGCGTTGAGGAACACGACCAAGCCTGAGAACGGTCGTTCTCAGGGCCAACAAGGCCACCCTACCTCAACCCTCCAAGGCCCTGTCAAGGGCCAAGCTCCTGCTCCCTGCCTGACGTGGCGACCTCCCGTCCCCTTACCTGAAGCACCTCGCCCTTACTCTTACAGTGTCCCCGGACTTCCACATTTTGACCCCCGTTCACCTTATTACCTTCATTTCTAACCGCCTACAATAACCCGCTCCACCATTCCCCGACATAAAAACCTATCTCCGGCTAGACAGCCGCATACCACCTTCACCGACATTTACTCTGCCCAACAGCTTAGCCGACGTCATTTGGCGGCCACAACGAGGGGCAACTCGATCCACGACCGGACCGAGGATCTCTGGACAGAGAACACCACCCACGACCCAACACCAACACCAGCACCAGCATCATCCACTTCTGGGAGTGCAAAACCCAGTGGCGCCCAAGACCAGACGACAACACCTACAGAGATGGCACCAACACTCAGGTCGCAGGGGAGGACATGCGCAAAAGAGGACTGCCACAGCCAGAGCGATCTCTACGCTGCCTGCTGCCGATGTCAACAGTACCAGCACCACAGCTGCATCGGATGGCCGGAAGTCGAGATACCTTCGGCAACCTTCACCTGCCAACCCTGCGCCGATACCATCCTTCCTTCCACAAACCCGCCCTCTGTATCCCAGTCAACAACCTCAGCCCCATTACCCCCCACAACACCAGATTTGTTTTACACTTATTTGCAGATGCTAGCGCAGAATTCAACTACTACACCTCTACCGGACTTCACGGGAGATGGAGCCGAAGACCCGGAAGACTTCCTTAGACAGGTAGAGGAAATCCTGATACAAAGAAAGACCCCAAGGACACAATGGGCCAAGACAACTGCGGCACAACTAAGAGGAGTCGCCGAGAAGTGGCATCGCCTCTACAGCGACCACGGACTCAGCTGGGAGGAATTCGCAGAAAGACTTCGGGCCCGTTTCAACTCCCCAGCCGTCGTAGCCGAGCTTCAGGCAGAGCTCTACGGACGAAAACAGAACTCCGGCGAGCCTGTGGACTCCTTCCTCCTCTGCAAGACGCGACTGATGAGACGCCTCCAACCACAATCTTCGGAGATGACGAGACTCCAGACCTTCTTGGAGCTACTCCTTCCCGGCCTAAGGTCTAGGCTAAGAGGGAGCAACTTAGCGACGACGCAGGACTTAATGGACATAGCCCGCGCCATAGAGAGGGACCTCGCCGAAGAGAACCGGACCACCACCACCAGGACACCTCGAGAAGAGAAGTACCGCCCAGCCATCCAGCCTGCCGAAGCCAGACCAGCACCACCACCAGCCAGGGAACCAAAATGTCGCTACTGCCCTGACTACCATTTTCACCGCGACTGTCCCGCTTTGAAGACTCAACGAGACACGCCGGAGAAAATGGAGATCAACAAGCACCACGACATCCCAAACTGTTCCCTCGTCGACCTCATACCTCACCTCGCCTGTCAGACTTCTCACCTCTCGACCACTCAAACACTTCCCGCATCCGACCTACTCACCTCTCCGACCATTCCTAGTGCCCTGCCCCACATACCAATTTCCATTGGCGACCGACCTGTCACCGCCCTCCTTGACACGGGAGCTAATGGAAATTTCGTCAGGACAGACCAGGTGTCACCATCAGACTTCGGACGCTTCCAGAAGGAGACGCAAACTGCTAGAACGGCCAACAGTGGTTCCAGCCTTCAGATCCGCGGACGCCTCAGACTCCCGATCAAGGTCATGGACCAACACCACGTCGCCGAGTTCCTGGTCACCGATCAACTGACGGAAGCCGTCATCCTCGGATCTCCATGGCTGACCGCTCAGCGCGTCAACGTCGACTTCGAAGACAGCAGTCTCACCTTCGGAAGGGAACGACGTCGGACCCTGAGGTGGACCGACCCTGCATCTAGACTTCCTCACCAACCACACCATCACCGACCGGATCAACCACCGCCCTCAACTCAACACGACACCAGAGACGACATCTGCCCGACTCATTCTAGGCTGCGACACCCGCCGTCAGAGAATTATCAAGGCTATCCAAGACCACGTCGCAGACCTGATGACAGCACCCACGCCCGCCCCGGAAAACTAAAGTGAGTGTAGTGATTTTTGTTTTACCCGCCCAAAAATTTAGACTTTGTGATCAGACACTTTCGATATATCTTCTCCTCCCATATAAACAATGCCTAAGGGCCCAAAAACAATTTATTTCATGTCTCGTAATTAATTCTGTATTTCATGTCATGTAATTATTTCTGTATTGTAATTATTTCTGTTTGTTTCATGTCTTATTGTTGTAATTATGTCCTTGTCTCACCACTTTCTTGTCTGTATTAAATATCATGTGCTAACTATTTCATTGTGTTTTCTGTGACAATATAAAAATAATATGTGTATGTTACTCCTCCCATGAACACTGCCTAAGGGCCAAAAGACTATATTTCCCCAAGTGTATAAACTATTCAATCCCTACTTTGAAAGTAGGGACATTTGTGTAATTAACTAAATATTAAATTGTCTTGTGTTCTTTTTCTATTTTTTTTTCTCTCTGTAAGACTCCCAAATAATTTTTTCGTTTTTTTGTCCTTACCTTGAAGGTAGATATAATTCATGTTAAAATCAAATTGTTAGTTTTAAGATTTTGCTTTGTGTAACTTCTACTTTTCTGTTCCCTACCTTGAAGGTAGATTCAGTGCAATGTACAAAAAAATAAAATAACTTACTATGTTTTTATGTTTAGAAAATATATTAAAACAACTGTATTGTTAGTTATAGTGAAAAAGACCAATAAAAACCATTTTTGATGTTTCTTTGGGTAACCTTTCTCTGCTGGTATACTACACACACACCCATCTAAACTCTCACAACATCGGAACAACTCTCTAGGGTAAATCAGTTCCACAAGTGAGGGGGGACTTGCCATCGCCCTTTACATTGGAACTAATTTACCCGACTCACTCAATCCAACATTTCTCAGCGTTTGGTCACACCAAACACTGAGAACACTTCCCCGAACTTCTCCCGGACCTCTGTGCCGGAAACTCTGGGCCAAACAAACACCTACATCTCCCTTACTGTCGAACAGTAAAGGGCAGCTCGTGATTGGTCCAGACTCAACTCGCGAGAGGCCGCGGACGGTCTCTCGCCGAACACGTAAACTTCAGATTCTCCGACCCAATTACAGCACGCTAAGCCACCCACGCCTCTAGCCGGCCTGTGATTGGATCGCAGAATAGTGAAAGTCGCACAATGGCTTCTCCATTGTTCGACTGTAGGAAAACGTATAAAACCAGACGTTTTCCTAACCAACACACACTTCTTCTTCAGTCTCTCATCCGAGAGACTAAGACAGACCAACTACACTTCATCCTCTGTCTCTCATCCGAGAGACACGATACTCACTTCATCTGACTCTCTCCTTAGAGACGTCCAGACACACTCTTCTCTCAAGAGACACGACCACACTGCATCTGACGTTCTACAACACTTCTCACACACCAGCCGTGAAGGGAAGCCCACAGAGCAGCAATCTACCTTGAAAAGTACTTCTGTGTTCATCATTCTTTCTCTACCACCGACCACTCGCCTCCCGTCAGGGAAAGAGCTAAATAGGGGAAACCCGGCGAGCTACTACCTTACCGCCTCCCGACAGGGAAATTTAATAGGGTAGTAGTGACCCGGCGGACCCCTGTGCTACATGCCAGGGAGACGGAGCAACAAGGAACGACGGGCTGTACGCCGTCTCCAGCGAAGGGCCAGCAGAGCGTTGAGGAACACGACCAAGCCTGAGAACGGTCGTTCTCAGGGCCAACAAGGCCACCCTACCTCAACCCTCCAAGGCCCTGTCAAGGGCCAAGCTCCTGCTCCCTGCCTGACGTGGCGACCTCCCGTCCCCTTACCTGAAGCACCTCGCCCTTACTCTTACAGTGTCCCCGGACTTCCACATTTTGACCCCCGTTCACCTTATTACCTTCATTTCTAACCGCCTACAATAACCCGCTCCACCATTCCCCGACATAAAAACCTATCTCCGGCTAGACAGCCGCATACCACCTTCACCGACATTTACTCTGCCCAACAGCTTAGCCGACGTCACAGTTATTTATCTAATTATCTTCTAGGTATACAAAGTAGACTTAAAACAATGCCATGTAGATTCCTCTCTTATCACTATTTAAAATAATGAGAGATAAGATTAAAATAATTCTAGCTCAAGTCCTTGAATGCCGCAGTATTTGAACTTATCTAACAAAGTGTGGTAGGATTGTATAAAAAGTCTTACTTAAGTCACATAGTATAATTCGAGCAAAGTCCCTTACTCTCTAGTATGGATAATACATATCTGACCAGTTTTCTAAACCCATCTTCGGTATTTTTTTTCTGATCAAAAAGAGAACTTCAGGGGTTCACTTTAGTGAGTATGTAAATTGGCAAGCCAGAGATACCCTCTAGCTGGATCTATACTATTTTTCATCTAGTCAAGGGTACCATCCTTCTCTTTCACTTTTCTTAATGGTGATTAATATTAAAACACTTATGCTGATAGAATTTTGAGGACTATGGGTCTTTATGTTCTTATATATAAAGCGATGATGAGTTAGAGGTTTTTTGCCTTTAAACAACAACAATAACAAAAAATGATAAAAAACACATTTTTATTAAAGTTTTAAGGTTATAAAAGGATTCAAACAGCAAAATTTTATAATACCTTTCATTACATCTAGCCTAATACGATAACAATAGTGTGGCCATTTTGTAACCTAATAGTAGATAATCTAGTATTTCAACTTAAAAACTACATTGTTTTAAAGAACAAAATTTCCAGTGGTTATGCTACCATAAAAAAAAAAGAAAAGTTAATTATGTCCTAACAGTTGCAATAAATAAATATTAACAATTGACCACATCTATTTCACAATATACAGCATACTTTAATTAAATATGCCCACATTTACTGTAAATCCTGTAAATAACTTACCCAAAAACTGATTCACCACCCGTACCAGAGCCAGTGGGATCTCCAGTTTGAGCGAGAAAGTTGGATTGGATTGAATGGAACAAACAGAAGTTGTAGTATTTTATTTTGCAGAGTTTTAAAAAGTTCTTGCATGCTGCAATCAAAATAACTAACTATTATTTATAAGTTCAAACAAAACAAAATTCAAGTTAAATCAATAAGTCAAAATATATTCTGCGATAAACAGAAACGGATTAGGCAATATGTTATGACAACAATTAATACATTTTTTAATAATATTTCTGGAGTTGTATTGGGCTGATTTCTTTTGTTATTTTGTAGCATTTATGCTCTAGTTTCTTCAGAATTACTGTACTTATTCAAATTTTAAATTTATTAGAGTTTACATACTCCAAAAGCAGTACTGTAGGAAAATTAATGGTATTTAATTAATGTTGGAGATAAAACTCCAAGAGCTTCAGCAAAACAATTTACAATATAGGCAAAGTTTTATACGCCTACATGAAAATGTAGAATGTACCATGCTTATTTTTATAAATGATTAACCCTTCCCATGCAAAAACGATTAAAGTCGCAAAAATATATTTTAGCCTATGGTTAGTTAATTAGTTCACCAAAGTTCCGGTAGAATGCAGAGGCATGTCCGCTGTCTATTCAGGAATAAAAAAACGTTTTGTTGAAAGTTCTACGCCTCGAGGCAGTGGAGGGGGACGCTATTTTGTCTGGAATTGCCCGACGGCGCACGGATTCTATAGCTTCTACAGAGCGGATAATGGCTATACTCGCAATCTCATTAGTCTGATAGGCGACGACCTCCGTGTTTGCATTTGAGCATTGTTTTGAAGAAGTATTGTTTTTTGTTTTTTTAACATTACCTTGTATTTTTTATATATTATTTCACAATATAACTGTTCCAATTTACAAAAATTAATAAAAACTAAATTTTTTTTGCAATTTTTTACTATTTTGTTGTATGTAATAAAAAAATGTTAAATGTAGCCGAAAACCAATGATGACATTTTTTTTTTAACCTTTCACATACAAAACAAAAACAAAAATTAACTTAAAAAAAAAATTTAAGTTATTTCAACGCTGAGGTGAAATAAGGCAAATTTTATTCAGCGTGCGAAGGGTTAAAATGACAATGTTTCATATTTACCGTAAAAACTTAACAACCATATGATTTTACATAACTGCTGTTTTTATGCTTTACTTGTTACAACTGACTTAGTAAAACTTCTATCTACATGGGCACTGCAGGATCGAGGGAAATGAGAGGGCAGATGTGTTGGCCCAAAAGGGAGTTGCTGACTGACTGACTGCCTTGAGGGCTAGAACCAGCTTGCGGGATCAGTCATTCAATGACAAGAAGTGTAGTGAAAAATGGGAAAGGGAAGAACACATTGAAAATGGAGACAATTTCCTGGCCAGAGATTGGGAAAAAGTTTTCTCTCAGTACCAGATTCTGCGCTGACAAAGGTGGTTGTTCAATATAAAAGTTAGACAAATTTATAGTTGGGGTACATTACCTAAATTTATTACATATACATTTGAGTAGATGTAAGTTTCAAAGTTATAGCAATTTTAAGTACAAAACCTACAATTACTTTTCTCTGTTTAGCTTGCTCCAGGGGTGCAATGTATGTAGATGCGTAAGTTATAGTCTATCACATAAAAATGTAAACCTCACCTTCACGATAAGTAACTGTTGTTTGTTATTGGTGCACCCTGTGATAGCAAACGAGGCTCTGGCGACCGAATGTGTATGTTACTTTTGTTGGTGTGGGGTTAGTGATTGAGGCTGGCGAGTTTCCGTTTGGTTCTGTGGGTGGAGCTTTGTGTGTGTATCTGGATTTTGCTGGGCTGCCTTGGTGGCTGGAGATAGCAAATGCGACCGAATGTCCATTGGTATAATTGGACAATTTTCCCTTCTCCTACCCAATTCCTTCTTACCAGAAACATTTAGAATTCCTAATCCTTAGCTGGTTTTTCACTTTTTACTTTCCTATCTCTCTTCTGCTTTTGTCCCAAGATGCTCTGGACACATGTGGACATTCATTTATTATTGATTCCAACTATCTTCACAATCTGTCTATTCCTCCAATCCTAGCAGGAAGAGCTCAGTGGACTCGGTGATATAATGTGTTTTAGAAAAAACCTCAGAGAAAAAAATTAACTGGTGTTAAATCAGGTGAACGAGCTGGCCAATTAACAGTTCTTTAATTTATTCATCTTTATTTCAACAGGAAAATTGTATTCATAACGTCACAAGAACATCTTTATGAACAGTATTATGTGGAGATGTATCATCATGTTGAAGCCACATGTTAACTTTTTATATTTAAATTGATATTTTCAAATAATTAAGGGAAGCTATTTGATGAAAAATTAGAATATGTTGCACCATTTAAATGATTTTTGAAAAAAATTGCATCAATTAGGTAAGCTATAAAAAATACGACACCACACATTTAAGCTCCATGGGTGCTGATTAGGGACAGCTCTCATCCAATGAAGATTAACATTAGAATCATGTTGCTAGTATCCAAGTCACTATTGTTTTAACTAACAATAAAATTACCTTTAATGGTTTCCGCCAGGTGACTTCTTTTTTAAAACACTTACGTGTTTCAAAGCATGTGCTCCATCTTCAGAGTTGTTTTTCTTTGCACACAGTTGAGATCGTTAACACATTAAAATAAAACATAAAAACACACGGACATTTATATATATATATATTTATTAATTTATACATCACTTATCATAACACGACACTTGGGATGCGCATCATATCGATGTCCTAGGACAACTCAATAGGAATAATTAGAATTATTATCATATAACTTTTTTACTATCTTATGAACAAAATGAATTCTTTTCATATATTGATTTTATAATTATTTTCAGGAAAATGGTTTTTTTTTAGTTATTTTATTAGCCTACTTATTTAATTTATTACAGCCCAAGTTTGTAACCATAAAGTCTGTTATTTTATTATCTCTCTGTGTCTACCACATGAATACTCTAAAGTTAAACTTTATGAAAAGTGGCCAAAACTGTAAGATGAAAGCACAATACGTTGAAATACATATCAAAATATTTTCCATTATATATTCCATTAGGAGTACTATTATTTATAAGTAATAATTTCCTGTAAATGTGGAAAACATTTTAAGGTGCCATAACCAGATCATCCACCCTATAAGATTGTTAAAAGACAGATTTCTGAGAGTTAAAATAAATATAAAGATTCTCCAACTTTTTTGTTGAATATAATTTAATCTGATATTTGTATATTATTTTCTAGTGTATGATATAAAACAGGAAATTAGATTCTTCTGATATTAAAATGAAATTAGATCAGTGGTAGCACTTAAGAAATGATTTTAATATCTAAATATTCGCTAAAGTATGAATTCCTTCTAGGAGTCTTTGATTTTATCACCATTGCCTTGTCTACTACTGTTCTACTGGCAAAAAATATTAAATAAAAATGGTCTAGTAAGAGGATGAGATAAATTATTCTTCTGACAAAGAAATGATTGTGCCAAGTACAGAAAATAAGTTAGAGAGGTGTAGGTTCTTTTGTACATTTATTGCACCATGACCTACAGAGAACACATTGAGAACTTTATAACTGGTTTTTAGTAACTTAAATTTTACAAATTTACAAACGAGTTCTAAACAAACAAATTTTATATTAGTACCGAATAAATATTTCATACGTGTTATGACAAACTACCAATTGACAAAAGATGTTCAACACCTCTGATGATGTGAATAGTAAGAGTACTAACCTCTTAAAATAATTTGGAATACATGAAATCTAAACATTATCATTACTTTATTATAAATAAATTACTAAATTAGTAACAAAAAAATTAACTCACTCTGTGGCCGTCTATCAACATACAAATCCACAGTAATATCTCCTACAGTTGTTTCAATAACAACTGCCATTTTCTGTCAATTTACTGTAGTCTAATAATACTCTAACCTCTCATTTTACTCCAAGTCTTAGTTTTGAAATATCTGAAACAAACATATCTATTAAGAACATAATTAAGTATAAAATTAAAACTATTCGAGTCATGACATCATTAAAATTAACATTTCACAACTTGTTTCTAAAGGTTTTAGTGGCATCTACTGTAATTACGCATAATTGGGTTTAAAGATAATAAAACACAATTTTTATTTTGTACTATCCACTTTTTATTAGTCTAGCCGACCAATGGTTTCGCCTGCTAAGGCATTGATGAGACTGTATTACAAACTGAAGAAAAAAGACAAAAAACAGAAAACCTTAAAACTAGAGGGTGGGAGTTAGGATACAAAGAATGGAAGGTTGGGGAAATACCCAGCCTGGGCAATGACCATAGGAACAATACATATTGGGAAAACCAGTTGATTGTTCTAAGTACAAATAACTTTTAAAGGTTTTACTAATGGAGAGTTATACAAATCTAACTGTTCATTTAAAACTAAATTAGGGTTACAGTATCTTATTCTTTTAATTTCTAAGCTCTCCAAAGCATTCAATTTCCTACCTTTATTATCAAAATGTAATATTTTAAAATCTACACTCGAATTAGAATCAGACACTTGATGTCTTCTTAAATGCTTTGAAAAACTGGAATCTTCATATCCTAACCGCCAACTTCTTTCATGATCACTTAATCTAGATTTAAAATTACGTCCTGTTTGACCTACATAACATGAATTACATATTTTGCAAGTTATCTTATATACACCACTTCTCAACATTTTGTTAATTTTATCTTTAGAATTATTAAAAATTTTACCTAAACTATTACTACAATAAAATGCCGGCCTACACTCTGTTTCCCTATTTAAAATATTTCCAACTTTTTGGCTAACATTTCCTAGATAGTTAACTTTCCGCCAGGCCATCTGGCCTATCTATCTAGTCATTGCCCAGGCCGGGTATTTCCCCAACCTTTCATTCATTGTATCCTAACTCCCACCCTCTAGTTTTAAGGTTTTCTGTTTATTTCTTTTTTCTACAGCCTCGTCAATGCCTTCGCAGGCGAAACCATTGGTCGGCTAGACTAATAAAAAGCGGATATTACAAAATAAAAAAATTGTGTTTTATTACCTTTAAACATGGAATTCCACCAAGAACCATCGGTCTCAACAGTAATGAAAATTTAAAAATGAAACTAATAAAAAAGTGTTTGTGATTAGATAAAACCATCACATTTAAACTCAACCGCTAATGTGTTTAGATCAGCATATTATATAGCAAAACGTGATAGCCTATACTCGGATCATTTAAAAATTTAATGAAATTAAATGGTATTAATTTAGGTTACACTCCAGATACAGTGCCATTGAAATCATCGTACATGTCTAAAAAAAATGAAACTAGAATAGTTTAAAATGTTTCACGAGTGTCTGGAAATAATTCAATTTTGATAGATGAATTCACAAGTCTAGGGAATAAATTAACGTTAATTGTTTATTTGAAATGTGAGATTGATAAGGAAAGTTTCCATTTTTTTTTTGGAGCTAAGTGAACTTCAGGATCAAAAATCATATACCGTTTTGAGTGCTTATCAAAGTGTTAAATAAACATGGATTTGATAACAACTAGATCAAAAGACATTTTAATTGGATTTGCTAGTTAGGAAAAAACTTGAGAGTAGCACAAAAACTGAAAAACAAATATATGAGTGTCATTGTATGAATCACCAGCTTAAATTAGCAATTAGTACAAAATTGATAAGGCAGATAGTATTAACCATTTCCAGTTATTTATACACCAGATCTCCATTAAAACAGCGAGACTTGCCTGAAAGTTCTGCTGAATTATACCAGTTAAACAACAAATTCAAATGAGTTCTAAAAACACAGTGAGTTATTTTAATACTGTGTCTACAGTTTGGTATAACTACAACTCATACCATCCATTGATGGACAAAAAGTCTCATGATGACAAAAGTAAAAAAATTAACCTAGAGAGCTATACATGTCTAAGTTGACTTTCTTCAAACAGTTTTCACTAGACCTTGCATTCATGAAGAATGGTTTATCAGAACTGTCTATGTTCTCTGAGAGTCAACAAAGCAGGAACACAACAGTTGTAAATAAATGGTGACAAATTGCTTAAGAGAACTATTGGATTTAAAGAATATTTAAAATAAAACCCAGGATCAAAACACATTTTGGTCTCTGTGACGTGTTTAAATGTGTACTGCAATAGAAACACCCGCCACTTGTGAGGTGCGTTCTGTGATTAAGTTTTTTGGCAAAACACCACAAACCAATTGTATCACCAAATTTGTGATGAGTATGGAAAAGGAATAATGAGTGAAAACTGAATGAGACAATGGTGCATTGATTTTAAAAATGGGCGTACCAGTGTTCACAATGAGGACTGTATTGGTAGGTCTAGCCTTGTAACTAATTGGGGATGAAAATCAACGAAAAAATTTGTGAAAATTGTCGTCTATGATTACGGAATTATCTGAACATTTTCTCCAAATTTCACAGAGTTTGGTACATGAAATTGTAGTGGAAAAGGTGGTTTATCACAAATTTTATGCTAGGTGGATTCCGAAAATTCTAACGGAAGACCACAAAAAACAAAGACTGTCTGCAGCACTGACTTTCCTTGAAGATTACGACAAAAATGGTAACAAAGTTATCGATCATATCGTAACTGGAGATGAGAATTGGGTGAAGCATGCCAATTGTGAAACAAAAAGGCAGTCAATGGAATGGGGGGGGACACAAATTCTCACAAGTAACCAAGGAAGCGTTTGCAAAAACGCTTTCAGCAAGAAATATCATGGCTACTGTTTTTTGGGATTCTAAGGGAGTGATTCTCGTTGATTTTCTTGAACATGGCATAACAATTAACTGAGAGAGGTATTGTGAAACACTGAGAAAGTTAAGGCATGTGATACAAAACAAGAGCAGAGGAAAACTTTGATGAGTAAAACTAAACTTTAAAACATCATCTTGGTCTGAAGGTTCAACCACTTGTAGCTCGTCGAAAGCTTCGCACAATACTAGATTACACACGAGCAGACGGGGACAAACACGAACTAATGATAACTCATTCCCATCCAAAAACGAAGGATCAGTATCACTATCATTGTCACTACCACTTTCTAATAATAACCTATCATGTTCCGATGAATGTAAGTTGTCACCCATCTAGCCAACAAAACATAACAGACTACTCACTTACAAAAAGGCGGCAAACTGACAGTATAATAAAAAGTAGGCATTCGCGCACAATCTATTGGAGATAATTAAAAACACAAAACGCACAATCTAGCAGGGTTATCATGAATCACAACTTGCCACGAATCGCCTTTGCGACTTTTGCGAGTTCGAGCCCCACGTTGGTTCATCACTTGCTGCGTATGCCCCTTTACGATTGACGCCACCTTCCGCGACCCCTACTCCACGCAACTCGAACCTCGCTTTGGAACGTCCCTCGTCAGGAGTTCTTGTCTCTATACAATCGCGGACAAGACCAAGTTGCTCACTTTTACCCTTTTATCAATCAAAGCTATTGCAAACCTTGGCTTTTGCAAGTATGAGTCTGTGCTCATTAACTTACAATTTTTTAATTATACGAAAATTCCCTGAATTTTATTTTATCGCTCACTGAATTTACTACTTTCCTTTTCACACTCTCTTACTCTGGGGAAGTGCCTTTTGGAAGAAATCTGCTCCTGAATTCTGATAATAATTTCTTCAAAATTTTATATTTATTATATTTTACCAGAGAACAGTGATAGTAATTAATTTCTAACTCTTGAATTATCTTAAAAAAGCAATGTTAATAAACAGAATGGTAAATGAAGAGAATTAAACTCGAGAATAATATTTTATGTCTTATTGATCTTCAACACAGATTAAAACAATTTTAAAATTTTAGAACACAACAAAAAACAACATAATATGACACAAATAATCTAATAGAAATTCCTTATTTACTAACACAAATTGAAAAAAGCTAGACTATTTCAGCTAGGACTACAGATAGCTTTTCCTGCACTGAAATAGTCGTATTTAAATTTGAAATATTTTTTACACCAAAGCAGAGTGAATTGAGTTTACTGAAGTTAATTTTTCAAAATTTCCCCAATGAATTTACTATTTTCGAATTATTCCTTGGATTTAGTGTACCTTCACACTTAACATGAAGCTCTCGTAGTTTTGAAGTTATTTGCTGTAATCGGTTTATGATGTCTCTAAGTTATTTTCTCTCCAAGTCCTGGATATTTCAAAGTTGTTGACTGCTGGTAGTAATCTCGAATCCCTGCTGAGTCGCCTTCAATGTAGATGAATCTTCTTGCAGATTGACTTTCGAAATTAGTTAAAAATTTTCTAAGTTACTTTTACTATTGAATTAAATATTTTATGTTGAAATTTGCTAAGTTGAATTTAGAATAATTTAGTAGAGTGACTAAAGTAACGTCTTCCCTGTTCGGAGTCTGGTACTAGAGTATCCGTCTTTCGACAGACAATTTTGGTTCTCCCTTTCTGTGGGAATCTTCCCTCAAAAGATAACCACTTTTTCTCCCTTTCGTGAAGAAATGTCTCTTCTTTATATTTCGTATTTTCTGGCTGTTTTGCTCTGAAATATTTTACTAGAAGAAGCTGTTCTAGGTATAGTTTTTACCTATTGTATGGTTTTTATTCACTATTTTCTATTAAAAATACTTGTAATAGATATTTGGACCTTTCTATTATTTTATGTTATCTGTGATGACGGTTGGCCATGCGAGGTCCAACATCTGAACTGTGACGTAGAGCTGCTTTGCGCGACTTTCCTGTTAATTCCTGCAATTTGTGATTTTGAACACTTTTATGTACAACTTGCTGTAACTTCTGAACGGCTGGTCCGGTCGCCGATTTCTCTTCGGATTCCTCTTCTGTCCGATCTTGAGGGTCTTGTAAACCTGGATTGGTCGTTTTCGCCCGTTTAGTTTACGAGTTATCACACTTTTCCCGAATGTCTATTTTTTCACTTTTTAACTTTCGATTTAAGTCCTTTTTCACAATTCTTTTGTATAAAAGTTCTTCTTCTGATCCTATGACGGAAATATCTTCTTAGTTTTTCGTCGTAGCTCGCTTGGCTCTCGAGTTATTGGTCCTCGAAGTCGTGAGTTTTTGAGCGTCGTATTATTTGATTATAAAATCCCCCCCCCATTATCAATTTTCACCTCTGCTCTTTTGTTTTACACTTTTACATAATTAATATACATTATTCCTTCCTTTTATTTCCCCTTTAACATTTATTTTTACCGCTTTTGGGCTTTAACTTTTTGTTATTATTATAACTCCCCCAATTTAACTTTAAATCTGATTCTGATTGCTTATTATTGTTCCCTACGGTTGTCTTTTCAATTGTTATTATTATTATTTTTTAGTTTATCCCCCTTTCACCTTTAAAAACTTAAAAAACTCTCCAAGAACGACTTTCTAAGTCCATTCTCCAATGGTTATTATTATTATTGTTTATTTTTTATTATTATTATTTCCTCTATTGGTTATGACTCTATGATTTTTGAATTTCCCAATTTTTCAAATTTTACGTTTTTGAGCCCTCTTAATTTCTTGAATAACCTTTTTTGTTTTAGGTGCTTTTAAATTTATTTCTTGATATTATTAGTCGATTGACTCTACTGAATAATTATTTAACTTAATATTTTAGTTTTTTAATAAAATAAGAACTACCATAGTTTGGTTTCATGTCTGTGCAAGCCAAGCTCTGCCTTCGCCTTGCGTGACGTCACCGCACCATCGCATTCCCACTTTATCATGTTTAGTGCGACAATTTAAATGCTTTAAATTTACAATGAGACGAATGCCTTTCTCATTCCGTCTCAAACTGTTAGTTGACAACGCAGAATAATTGAACGTGACATAGACGTCATTCGAAGTTTGCTTGGTCCACCTAACGCGAGGACGTGAACGTCACGTCTTTCACCTGCAATGGGTTAAGAGTGTACCTTTCAAATGTATATAGGCCCAATAAAATTTGGTATTTTCTTTTTGTCAATTTTTTATTTCAAAACGTCTGTAACTTTCTGGACAGCCCTCATAATACACTTTCTATAAGGTTTATAATTTGTGTGATTTTATGAAAACAATATAAGTTTATCTGACAATTAGTATATAAAAGTACAATAATATAGGAGAATATAGCTGAAATTGCACTCAGAGAGCCTAAAATTTCATCATTTTATTACAAATTAAAAAAAAATGTTCAGCCTCTCCGGTATTTACCATTCCCTAACTACTACTTTTATCACTATAACATTCGTTCTGATTCTATTTGCATAAGTAATGTATCAATTAGTCATACATTGATACATATCTATTATTTGTATACAGTACCATGGAGAACAACTCTATTCTTCAAACGCTAAAATAGTTCCTAAAAAAGCTGATTTAGTGAGTGACTGTAAAATTTCTTTGTGAATATTATTTAAATTCCAATCTACATTAAAAAAATATTGAAATTGAAAATGTGAAGATGTATATTTCAGGAATAGCTTAAATATTCATTTTTAACCGTTGTTATTGCATTAAATGAGAATAAGATAGGACCCATTGCGGTAGCAACAAAGTCAAAAAAGGTCAACAGAACTAATAGGAAATATGAAAAAGAGTGGGAGAAAGAAGGAAGAAAGGTTAGATATAACTAAGAAACTAGGGATTGTTACACCAGTACTCACTTAAAGTGAGCCTCTCAGGGGAATATTCTTCATAGGTTAATGTAAAATAAATAAATAAAACCCAATAATTAAATTTAACCTAACCTGTCAATGATGCCTAACATTCAAAAATATGAAGCTGGAGAAGAAAAAACCAAACTATATAATTAACAATAAACAATCTTTATAATAAATAGACCTTCGTCTACAATTGAGTACCTAGTGTGAAGTAGGTTAGGTGTTTAAACTATCCATATGCAATAGAATTTCGTCAATCGTTAAACTGCTTCAGTCACTTCCTTTATTATTAAGATCGTCTATAAGTACTTGAATTGAGTTTAAGATTCTATTAAATCCTACTGTGGCTACATTACTATCTGCCAAATAACTGGATTCCAGAGACACTATGATATATAGGCCTAACCATGGTCTAATGTTTAGAATTAGGCCTACATGCCTTATTCTCACATTTAAGAAACCTAATGTCAAGTTGCAACATTCCTAATTAATATCTTGTTCTTAATTATTGGTTATAGCACTTATACAGCTAAAGGTTCTGGGCTCATTCCCAGTCTATTTAGTATATTTTTAACTTGAAATAATAATTTAATATCTTGTGTTTCATTAATAGTTTAAATATAAAACCAAAGCCTAAATAACTTTAACTGACATAGATGCCAAATATTTTCTAAAGAGGTTATTACAATATTATCAGAAAGAAAGCTGCTAGCTCCAAAACTGTCTGGAACCCAATTAGCTAATGCCAGAGTTTAAACACTCTATAAAAAATTATGAAAACATAAAGTACCGGTATTTACCTTGTAATCAAAGGGTCAGATCATATTATTTGTCAGAAGAAATGTTTTAAGTCCCAAAATGTGTTAGTTTAGTAGAAAATGAGATTTATAAAAGTACGAAATCCAGCTATGTAGGTTAGGAATACTAACGTTAATACTAATAACTATGTATTAGTATTAACGTTACTAATACTAACGTTCATCAAGTCATTGAATGTATGATCGTTTTGACTATATATTTATTAGGCATGTGTATTGTAGCTTAATATTATGACGTTGTATGAGTGAAGAATCATATCTATTATCACAATGACATATACAAATTGTGTTTCATTGCTGTTTGTAACATAAGAAAATATTTTCAATGTTAAATACTAATTACTTTCTTAGGTCTGGTGAAGTGGCTATTTATATATAGCCACCTCACCAGACCTCGCATATGTCATTTCCATCCCTTTGCGTAACTTACACTACTAACTGTGAAGTCGATTTCATACATTCTTATAGCCTTTTTTTTAAATAAACAAATGCATTTTTAGGCTTTAAAAGAGTTTTATGAAGTTAAAAATGATCTGATTGTTTTAAAATAAGGTAGCAATAACACATACACTAACTTGGCTAAAATAGTCATATATTTATATATATATATATATATATATATATATATATATATTAACGCAGGCTTTCGTTATTCGACCTTAACCTAAACAGCTATGTGTTATTAGGTTAAGCTATATGCTTATCCTTTCTTGCTATGTGTTATTTAACAGTGAAGAAATGCATTTTAGGACTTGAAACGTTTCTTCCGAGAAATAATATGATCTGATCCTTTCATTATAAGATAAACACTTTGTTGTCATAATTTTTTACAGAAAAATCCGAAGAAGAGGAATAATCACTAATTACTCAAATGGGTATCTTTGAATAAACTATTATGAAGCATATGGCATGATTATTCTAATATATTCAGCTACACAGGGATTACAAAAAAATTAGAGTATTAAGCCAAAGCAAAGCTAACCATTATTGAGAGCCATGCTGAAATATCCACCTTTAAATATTTTAACTTCTCCATACTATCATAACTTGGGGAAGAACTACTAGGTACTACAATAATAGTGTCACAAAACTGTTATTGCCCCTGTAAGCCTAGGCCTATAGTAAAATTAACATTATGTATAACTAGTCTTAGACAAACATCCATTGAGTTTAAAATACATAATTTTACTTCTACGGTGCGACTAAAATACAGACTAATATATACATTACAATAACAATAAGGAGTAGATAAAATATTACAATTATGAGGTGTGTTTAAAATACCCATAAATTATTATAAGCTAATAATTGAAATCAGAAAACTACTACAGTTCTTTATAACATGGGCAATTTAATAATATTTATGGTTGGAAGAATTATTAAAAAATATATATTATTACAAAAGATCACTTAACCTGAATAACTATTTTACATAGAATTATTTTCTTACAGAAATTGTTGGCTAGCTAGAATCAAATGCTTTTAAATTATAATTATAAATATAAAATAAATTATAACTAACCAAAAGTTTGATATAATTAACTTTACCTATTTCATAAACACGTTTTTAATAACTGTTTGTTTTATTTCATAACACCATATTGTAATACAAAACGAAAATACCAACTTGGCGTGGTAGAGTGCAGTGAAAACAATTGACGTTGACCGTATGTGATGGCTGATTTATTTGAACAGCTGTAATATTAAGTAGTATAAATAATTAATGTAACCACGATTTTCATTTAAACCGAGTTGTGTGCGGAACCGTGGTCATAATTGTGATCACTTTTCATTGAAAATACATTTTGAATGTTATTTCGCAGATTCGTGATTTAAGAAAGTCGACAATATTAGTATACCATTGTTCCCTCACCTTGGCAAGTGACAAGACTGACAAGTACTATTATATATGACAAATAGTACTAGTATGCATATTGTTTTATAAATATTAACCCTTTTATATGTGGAAATTGTACTGACTTGTAACTATTAAAGATGGAATCCAGTTCTAGTAAATTATCTTTTGCGGAAAAGCAGGCAGAACGGATGAAAAAACTGAAGGAATTACATTTAAAACGAGTAAGAATACTTTAATCCTATGCTTATGTTCCATCTAAAGGTTATGTTTTGAGCCCAACTTATACTTAGCTTAGTATAAACCTACTTACTTAGCTAAAAAAGTGGGTGTTTACCTGGTTTAAAAAAATTTAGTTATAAATTTGGGCAGTTAAAAATGAACAGTTAATACTTAGTTAAAGTAATACTAGATATACAAGCAAATTTTTGGGCTAGATCTAATTGAAATAGCCCAGTTGGGTTCTTATCATTTCTGTTTTAAATTTTGAGAAATAATTTATGGTAATTGTTTACTGTAGCGTCCCATTTTTAATATTTTTTGGTGTCTAGATGTATTCACATTAAATGTCTTCTAACAGGTAAATATTACTACGCTTTATGATTTCAGAATCATGTGAACTAGGTCTCATGAAATATGTAGCCCATATATCTATCTATCAATAATTTCTATTGTGATATGTATATATTCCCTATGTAGACCTGTACATGAGTTTTGTACTTTTCATTTTCAATTTTTGCAGTACAAAATAAAATTCGGCTTAACAAAATTGGTAAATATGCATTGTAGCATACGTGTTAATTGAATGTTTGCTTCTATTTTATGAAATCGTTAAATACGTACCTTATTATGTACAATTTACACCCTACAGATTACGGCATTTGTCCCAACATCATTTTCAATGCACCAAATACATTATTTAAGTAAGAAAACAACAATGTAAAACAAGGGTATCCTGCTTTGAATCCGCTAAAACGAGAGAATCCTGCTTTGTTATGTTAGTACGAGCAATGTCATCAATAAACTATAACTTCTGTGTCATCTGAATTTGTAAGCCCTTCTTCTTGATGTTGTAATCATATCTCTCTCTCTATATATATTTTGTTTTATTAGGTAAGGTGTTTATGGTATTTGTAACATCCATGAGGTATATATAAGGCTACACCTTACCTGACCAGACCTTCACGTAAATAACTTTCATGCCCCTACAAATTCGTTTAAACATTTTTATATTTTGCTTTAACCAAACGTACCGAATATTATTGCACAGTCACACAAAGTAATATCTAATAGGCATGTCACACGAAACTTCATTCTCAATCTATTGGGCAATGTAAATACACACGCAGGTCTACATTAATGACAGCAAAGTACAATCCATACTTACATATTTTTTATTTTCATACATAAATAATGTATTTGGTGCATTGGAAATGGTGTTGGCACATAAATACCATAATCACTAAGATATGAATTGTACATAATAAGATACGTATTTAACGATTAAATAAAATAAAACCAAATATTCAACACGTATGCTACAACACATATTTACCAAAAATATAATTGATGTAGGCCTACTAAATAAAATGTGGCATTTTAAAATTTTTTACTCTGATGATTGAAAAGTCAATTCCTACCAATGTTTGTTTAATATTTTTATTTAAACTTCTTTCGAAACATTCAAGTTGCATTTAGGCAATACCTACAGCTTAACTAGAACTAAGCTAAATTGTATATCTTTTAATCTTTACTGTGTAGAAATTGTGATTTTGGTAAATCATTGACTAGAGTTATATTAATTTGATGGATAACATACATTTTCTTAGAAACATAAGCACACTTTACATTGTTTGTGTTCATTGTATTTATTACCAAATAGAGAAATTATAAACAAATTAATTTGAACTAAAAATGTCTACCCAATGATATGTAGGCTAGTTGGCCTAAAAAATTCATTGCTAATAATTTTGACAGAGTGACACCTGGATCATGTGTTGTTTATTCTAGGAATATTATTGGGTTCTATTATTTAATGGACAGTTATCGATCCAGGATAAGAGGGAGGTAGCATTTGCCAAAAGAGAATTTATGTTTAAAGGTGAAAAACAGTTGCCGTCATCGTAGTCTTAATAAAAATACAACATAAAAATGCTCCTCAACACAAAACCAACAGCTTGTCGAAATTGAGAAGATTAATAGCATCAGTATTGCAAGAGAACAAGGGTTGGTCAAGAGAGACTTTGATAGGAAAGATAAAAAAAAGGATCTAACACAAGACTAGGCTGGTGATAAAAGGTGTATATCCAGCTAGAGACCTTGGGATTGCTACACCCCTTACTCACTATAAGTGAGCCTGTGAATAGTTATCAAAGAGAAAATTGATAGCTGAGTCTATGTCAAGAAATTAGTGATAAATACCTGTGTAACAACTGTTTAAACAAATATACCTTAATAGGTAAAATTCCTTGATATATCAATACAACTTTTTCTTCAAGACTTAATGAATCTACTTTTGTGCTTTAGATTTATAGGATCTGATGGTATTACATTGTATAATCGGGCTGGGTAAGTACCACAATGACACCCATGAGAACTACATTCATTCCATTGTTACTTTTACATTTAAATAATGTTTAATATATTATCGCTAGTCCTCAAATTTTCAAAGCATACTTAATTTGAAATGTGTTTGGTTTAGAATGAAGCACGGACATTAAATCATCAAGAAGTCATAGAAGAAGACAAGAGGAATAAATTACCTACCAACTGGGAAGCAAAGAAACGGCGGGCAGAATGGATTCTTAATGATGATGAACAAAGAAAAATTTCGGCCGAAAATGTAAGTTACTCTTTTGAATTGTATGTAACCAGTCATATATTTTGTTTTAGGTCGAAACTATTTTATACATTTTCCATACAAACAATAGTGGATTTAATGAAACTTACTTGTTATCACAATTCTGATTATTGATAATACTAAATTATAAATGACTTAATGTCTTCAATAATCTACTAGTATATTTTAACACTACATCTGTTTTGGGTATTCATACATTCTCAAGGTTTCTTTATGCCGGGATTTGTCTGTTGTTATAACAACGCAACACTTAACAATTACCTATTACACTTAAAACATCCACACATTATGGATGATGAGTACCAATAGTGAACTTATTTTCATATGCTTTATTTTTAAAAAAATTGCTAAAGAAATATTAGAAGTACTTCATAAACGTGACACTAAATTCAATATTGCTCCATGTGAGTTTACATTTTCAGAAATAGTTTATTTACCTAAAGTATTGTTTTCAAGGGTGAAGACTATGATCGTATAAAATTACTTCATATTGAAGCATCTGAAGCTGAACGTTTGGATCGTAAAAAGAAAAAGAAGAACCCAGATATTGGTTTTGCTGATTATGAACAAGCAACTATTCGTCAGTATAATAGGCTGACAAAAACCTTGAAACCAGACATGGAAATATATAATAGACAGAAAGAAAAATTGGGAGAAGGTTTCTATGGAGGTCGAAACACAATCATTCATGGCTTGCATAAGGACACATCAGAAGGAATTGAAAAAATGGTCACCGACTTAGAAAAGCAGTAAGTATATTTCAAACATAAACACTGTGTATTATATTTAAGATATTAGTTTATAGACTAGACTAATTATAACAAATATTTTTAGTTTTTTTTTTATTTTTTTTTTTACTTGTTCACCAGTTGTTACTGATTCCTAAACTAAACATTTTCCCCCCATATATACAATACACTAAACATTTTATATATGAAATTAATATTTTACATTTTTATATAAAGTTATCTGTGCAAGAAGTCAAAATTCATCATGTAATATGGATAGTCTTTAAGGTGGCTGCTAATGATGATCATTTAAATGAATACTGTCATATTACTATTGCTGAACATTCTATAACTATTCGATAATCAGTTGTCCAGAAACTACTCCTGATAAACTTTCAGCAGATTAGGGGTTAAATTAATTATCATATCAATAGAACATAACCAAATTTGTCTC
The DNA here is from genome assembly GCA_963513935.1 of Aphrophora alni. Classification (NCBI taxonomy): domain Eukaryota; kingdom Metazoa; phylum Arthropoda; class Insecta; order Hemiptera; family Aphrophoridae; genus Aphrophora; species Aphrophora alni. The sequence continues at coordinate 130,758,578 of OY740767.1, forward strand.
TTTTCTAAAAAAAAAAATTGTTATTCATTCATAATGTAATTAAAAAATGTAAGACAATTTATTAAAGATGACTATTAAAATAAATAGTTTGTACTTGAGTAAGATATCAGATCCAGATACAAGAAACTACACAGACTTTTTTCTTAACTGGAAACAATATTAGACTATCCATTAAGGATAGTCTATACACAGTTCTAAATTATAACTGCTTAGGAAATTTTTTCAGTTGAAATTGTAGCGCTTCAGTTATATACACTTCATACAACTGAATCCTGCTTCCCACAATGGTCTATATTATGCAGCTTTATAACACTGTTAATCTTAAATATTAAACAAAATATATTTATAGCATGGTACAAGTAGTTTTTTTTTTTTAGGATTTCTAAACGTGAGAAGTATAGTAGAAGACGTATGCATAATGATGATGCTGATATAGATTACATCAATGAAAGAAACATGAAATTCAATGAGAAATTGGAACGATTCTATGGACAGCATACAACAGAAATCAAACAGAATTTGGAGAGAGGCACAGCCGTTTAATTTTTTCCATTATATTATGTATTATAAAATATATCAAGATTAATAAATCTAGAGTTTTTTTTTTTTTCAATCTATTCGATTCTTATTGTTTAACTTTTTCAGTGTAGTTTTTGCATAGTATGTTATCTTTTTGTTTTGCAAAGTTTGAAAATCTTTTTGCTTTATATCGAAGACCAAATTCGTTAAAACTTGGAGGATGTCCGAATGTATTGTCTCCATAGCCCAAAATAGTTTACTCTAGTTTTGACAAAAGAGTTTATTGTTTAGTTTGTTTTCTGGAAGATTGAAGCACCTCTTTGACATTAACATTTTTTTTTTTAAATTTCATAGGAGAAGTGGAAAATCTTCAAATGACAAAGAGAGACATTGAATCTTACCAATAGTGTGAGTTTCTCACTCGGTGAAAACCACCTTCTCTCCCTTATTGCATAAGACAAGGATTCAGTAATGGGTTTTCTATGTACTGAGCTGGTAAGGTGTGTCTAGAAGATGTGAAAAAATCAGAACTTTATATAACCATACAAAGAGTGAGGTAAAGCCCTGGCTGGGACAGAAACCAGTCCAGGATAACCTTTCGACAGATTATCCAGGAGTCTTGGTTGGCATGTTGTGTAGGTGAAGGTGGGAATTACCTTACAAATACCTTGTTATTTTAACATGGGATTGACCTGCATGTATAATCTTCTTTTACTGACTACTCGAAAATGATATCATGCAATTCTACTTTTTTTAAAATTTTGTAGGAGAGGTGGAAAATCTTGAAAAGATAAAGGGTAACATCCAATCTTTACAATCGTATGAGATTCTTACACACTAAAAATATACTGTCCTTGTTAACACCCCTATCACGTAGAACAAGGAATCAGGAATGGCTTTTCATGTAATCAGGTAAGCTCTTTTCATAAATGTGTCGAGAAGATATAGTGAAAAGAGCATAATTTTATGTACTACGCCAAAAGCAAGGCAAATCCCTAGCTGAGACAGAGTCCAGGCAGAGATAACCTCATGACAGATCATGTAGGATCTCTGGTTGGAGTGTTGTGTAGATGAAGGAGAGGATTACCTTACAAATACCGTTTTAGTTATTTTAATATGGGACCATATTCTTCTGCTGCTTACTCGAAACTGAAATAAGCATTCAAAAAGAGACATGCTGCATGCAACCGTGTGGTGATAGATGCGCCTGTAACAAGGAGTTACAAGCGATATCTTCTTCTGAACTACTTGGTCATGTCTCATGCATCTACATTGATCCTACCGCTTCTGAAGCAGATCTAATAGGAAAAGGTCACATTTAGGATGTTTTTGATTTAAGATGTTTTACAATAGGATGTTGTGGGCATTACAGGGCCAGCAGGTGGTCTGTCATGGATTAGGGTCATCGTGTTTATCAGATGTTGTTTTGTATCTGGCAAGTGAGGAAATTAGTGTAGATGTGGGGTGTGAGTGAGCACATTCAAATCTGCGTATACTAGTGCATATTAGTGCTTTAGTCACTATTGTCAAAATTTTGTTTTGGAATAGTTGTAGTCTTTAGATGTGGATGTCTCTAGATGGGAGTTGCATATGTAATTATACTCATGAATAGTGACCTATATAACATGGTGGCTATTCTCAATGAGAGAGAATTGGAGAATAAAAAGAGAGAACACAACTGGAAGAGTTTTATGTTTGCTCTTTTAAGATTGTATGCCCAGTGGATGTTTTGGTTGAATAAGACTAGAGGTGTGTTGAGTTTGATTGTGCGTGGTTTGGAAAGTAACAGTTCCTGGCACTTTGACACATTCACTTTCACTCTTCAATTTGTGAGCCATGGCTCAAGAGTATTTAGTGCTTTTGCAGCCTACTGTGTATTATATGTGGTTGTTATGACTGCTGATATCGAGGTGTCATCTGTATATATGGCCACATTGGTGTTTTCAAGTGTAGGAATGTCATTGATGTTGAACAGCACAAGCCTAATTAGGGACCCCGGCCAGTATTGTTTTCTATGTAGATGTTTGGTCTACATCAACCCTAAACTTATTGTCGCACAAGTATGATCTTATGAGATGGGTTATTCAGTCTGAAAAATTGTAGTGCCTTAGTTTATGGATGAGACCATCATACCACATTCTATCGGAAGGCCTTTTCTATGTCCAGGAAGACTGAGCGGTTGTTAGGATTGGGACTTTCCAATCCTTTATTTTGCCCTGGGTTCTTCAAAATACAAATGCCCAATGATTCAGATTAAATCAACTCATTATTATAAAGAATACACTCTTTACTCAAAGCAAATAAAATACTTTGTCTTATAATTTATACAAAAAGAACTTTATATTATTCTCATAATCACTAAACAATTAATCTTTTTATGAACCCAGAATAACTCCATTTATTGTGACTTCTAGATTTGGCTGTAATTTGATAATATCAATGTTTTCAAGTTTATTGCAAGTTAGTGACACAGTAAATTGCTCACCCCTCTATCATGATGCTCATTCCTTCTTTTCGGAGAATCTTTCTTGCCAACTGCGTCTGGCTATCAGCAGTCCTTTCCTGATCTACTGCCCCCTATCTCTCTCCTTCTATAGCTTTTATATCGTTGTCACTCAATGATGTCTTGTGAGGCATATAAGGCAAGGAATTACCTAACTTTCTGAAGTCTGTCTCAATAATTGTTGTTACTCTTGGATTCTCAATATAAACTTCTACAATTTTATATGTATAGCTATATCCTAAATCCTAACACAGTTCTTGTTGAAGCCCTCGGTTACATTTTCAACCACCCTCATCAGTTGGAGTGTTTTGTTCTGAACCCAAATTGCTCTGGCCTCAGGATGTATGCATGTATGTGTTCATTAATACGCTTAAGCAAGACTTTGCTCATAGTGTTCAGCAAACTTATCGGTCTGTATGATTCTGGCATGTGTTTATCCTTCCCTGGCTTGGGAAAAACGAATATCTTAGCCTCCTACCAAACTACAATGAAATTTTGTGTGCAAAAAATGGTGTAGCATATATGTTGGTGAGGTATCTAAATGCCTTTTCGGATAAGTTTTTGATTGTTGTATTCCCAATGGTGTCTTGTCCAGGAGCTTTCCTGGCATTTGTGTGTGAAATCACCTATTGAATTTCTGTCAGCAATGTTTTATGTATGGGTTGTTGATGTGGAGAGTGGGCGAATTGCAATCTTTCGACTGTGTCTGTGAAAACAGGCTCCGAAGGCTGAGAATTTGGTTGAAACACAAGCTTTAGGGTGTCGTCAGCAAAGACATTCATCTTGTCATCTGGATCACCAACTTGTCCGATAGGTCCAACTAAGGATGGTAGAACAAAGGTTCGCATTTGAAATATTTAGCTAAGGGCCAAAATGGTGTATCAGTAGTGTTCAGCTTTGACAATTCTATCTGGAAGCTACAAGGTCTAAAATTTAGTATCCTGTTTAATTCATTTCTTGAGATGAGCATAAAATCTGGTTATACCTGAGAAAATTATTGTATAGATAGCAGCATTCCTTGACAAGAAAATTTACACGAGTTGTTTACTTAATAATAAAAATATTAACTGTTGGTTAAATTTTTCCTGCCTTACTGTCAAAATAGTAACGGCAATTAAATTACATTTGATGGTTCTAGTTGAAAATTTTTCAAATTTAATTGACTGTTTAATTTTTTTTTCAGTGTTACATTTCCTATTTTTATTTAAATTAGGTACTTCCCATGGTATGCTGCTATCTCCAGAATTTTCTTCAAACTATTTAAATTATAATTTGACAGTTCGTTAGTTTGCCGCTAGGCACAGGTTAAAACATGAGCAGAACATAATCTAAACTATTATTATTATTTTATAAATAAACCCATAATATTAAAACTACTTTGAATATTCAAGTTTTATAAACATGTCTGGATTCTAATTATTGTCATTCTGCTTCTTCTCATATAACTAACTCAAAACCTTAAATTCAACTAAAATTTAATGTATTGTTTTTGTACCCCTTAAATTTTGGAAAAGTTGAAAAAAAGTAGTTTAACAAAACAATTTCTCAGAAACTAAAGAGATATTTACAATTTGAACAAAATCATTTGAGTTTTCTTTGAAATTTATGTTGTATCATCAGCTAATTGGATTAGTTTATCAACACAAATAGCTGATGATGACAGATCATTTATATATATTAAAAATAAACTAGACCAGATGGGGAAGGATCCCTGGTGGACACCATGTCTTAATTCTGCCACGTTTGACAGCCTTTTTATAACAGTAACAAGTTGTGTTCAACTAAATAAGCTACATCAATCGTAACCTTCTAACAATTGTTTAACAATAAATTAAAATCCACATGGTCGAATCCTTTTGAAAAGTCTAAAAAAAAAAATCCACATAATTTTATCTTTCTTCTCAAGACCTTCCACTACATATTCCATTGGAAGATAGAAAGGTTATTAAACTTATCTAAATAATTTATGTCTTACTAAATACAGCTTTAAAAAAACTTTACTAAATACAGATCTATGGTTATTTATATCTTGCTTATCCCCCTTTTTTAATAATGGAAGGATTTTGGAGGAATCTTGAAGTATCTTAAGAATAAAATCTTAAACTTGAAAGGATATTTAGCTACAAAAATGAAAAATTTACTAAAATATGTAAAGGCTTGAGTACATCAGAATACTGTTTGATAAGTCATGAAAACAGTCGATCAAGATCAGTCACTCTTTCATTTTTTAATTTGCTAATCAGTCCAGAAACCTAATTAATAAACACAGGTGATAAAAACATAGAAGATTCCATATACCCAAAAATATTTGTTTCAGAAATGAGTCTCTACAACTTTCTTTATTACAAGTACAAAACTTATTAGGTCAGCAATAACTGCTGGCTCAGAATCTCTAACTCCCTCAATTTTCAAATTAACATCCACAGTTTTATAAATTCATTATTTTTCATGAAGTTTTTTCTCATGTTATCAGAACAACTGATATTTTTAGAAACTTCAAATGATTTGCCTGCCAAAAACACTCGATCTGTTTATACGTTCTGTAAAATTCTATAAATTCTTCACAATACATTTTCGGCACAATCCTACCTATGCCTCTTTGACGCCCTCTAGAATTTGGATTGTTTTGACATCGGAATCAGCGACCCAAAACACATAGAAGATGACAAGTCAAAAATTAATATCAATTTATAAAGATATTCCCTTTTTTCAAATTATGTTCAATAGTCCAATGTTCTAATTGTTTATAAGTCATTAATAAACAAATTATTAAGTTGCCCCTCAATAAACTGTTTTCAACTTTGATCTAGACAATCTAACTAACAAAATGAGCTATCACATAAGTAAATCCGTGTAGTCACTCTAGAAAGCAGTGGAATAGACCGCCTTTATTGCCCTGACTAATATTGATAATGAAAACTTGTATTTTGGATTAAGCTACACATATATACTGTCAAGGGCTGTTGAATAAATAAATCTATTCCAGAAGTTTTTATGGTAAGCCCCAAACCGGTAAAGTTAAATGAGCACTGCACAACTAACAAATTTATACCCAAAATTGACACTTCAGGCCTTTTAACACTCAAATTTTAAAACTAAATAATGCATTCATGAAACAAATATCAAGATTTAAAATAAATTATAATTAAAAAATCAATATGACATCATGCCAATTTGGCTGAGTTTACGGTTTTAGTAGTCTTTACAAGTACCACACAAATTTGTTTTTTTTCCAATAAGGATTTTTATCCTACTTTATCATCGCCATATAGTTAGTTGTGTTCCAAGATTACTTGTTCAAATTTTAATCCTTTTCAGTTCAATGCATAATCCTGTTCAAACTCAACAAAGCTATAAAAAATTTAAAAAAAGTTTGAACCTTTTATTACAAGTGGTTGGACTGATGATTATTTGTTAACGTGTCCAAAAATAAAAAACTTTAATTAGACAAGTGTAGAAAAACTTTTAAAAGAATAAAAAAGCCCAACATGTAAAAAGTTGGTATTTTTATTTATCATTTTGGGAAATAAGCCTCTGAAAACAAAATATTTACCAACATAAGAAGCAATAAAAAGAATAAGAAGTAGGATATCGAGGTAAACTATTCCAAATCTAGCTTTGTGATTATTGAACTTTTGTTCACACAAGTACATGTAATTCTGTACATGGACACCTTTGTACAGGAAAGATAATGGAATAGAAAAAAATGGATTAGGTAATGGATGTTACATTGAAGAGAAAATAAATAAAACTTGTGCGTTTTATTTTGTACTACAGAATATTACAAAAAATATTTACTATAAAAATATATATTAATTTCATACACATACATTTAAACAGCTAACATATTGATACCCATTATAATATTTAACAAGACATAGTTGGTATACCTTTATTAAATTTTCTGTAAGGCCCCTTTGTGATGTCTGCATTGTTATTCAGATTAGGACCTTCGTTAACATGTCTCATAGGCTTAATTAATAAAATAAAATTGCACCATTACTTTAGAATGTAATTTCTAGAAATGGCTGTGAAATTTAAAATAACCAGTAAAGAGTTGTTGCAATGATTTATGCTTTTACCAATGAAATGTGAGCAATAAATATAAGTTTTGTTTAATCGAGTTCCAGATATAGGTTGGCTGCACTGACATATTGTCTACCGCAGTTCGAGTCATTGGTTCCTAATGTACTTATTATAATGCAGCTTCATGAAAGGGGCCCCAAATTATGGTTTGTTAATTTTATAATAATGGTTACATAGAAATAATAATGGTAACTGTACTGATATTGTTTGAATTAATGTATACAAACTGTTTATATTAGTAATTAAAACATAATAAATTATAAGAATAAAAAAATGTCCAAACAAAACTTAGCTAATACATTCTAAGTTAAAAGTTATCAATTAATGCTACTGATCGTTGGTACAAGATGAAATAAATAAAATATACGTTTTTCTTATAATATGGCTCAATATAAAAATTGTTGAATAATATCTAATTTAAAGCTACGATGAATGGATCTTAATGAATAAAGTGGTGATTACATCTAGGAAATATGCAACATTGTGACACTGTGCTGAAAACACACTATCTTTAATCTGAGGTATGCTATACATGTGGCTCGTATATCATGTTTCATGTTGTCACGATGGTTTCCAATCTGAATGTCAGTCACAGTTTTGGTTTTAAAATGGAGGTGTCAAATGAAAAAGATATCAATTTCATTGAAAACTAAAAGAAAATTGGATCGTTGTGTCTTGGAAGGTCATATTATTAAACACAGTAAGAGCCATTTGGGGTCACAGTGTAGGGCAAGGTTACCAAAAAACATGTCCGATTAAAAATTAATAATCTGCCATGCGTTCCATTATGAACATCTACTATGAAGAAGAGTGATTAGTGTGTTCAACTTATTATAGCATTATTATAATATGAGGTTCTACCTTTTTTACTAAAAAAATGCACTTAGAAAAATTAATTCATTTGAAGCAAGTACTTTTACTATTATTTATGCTTTTTGCAGGATATTGCCAAGGCTCTAAAAATGTGTAACATGATCATAGAACAACCAATTTTGGTGCGTTATTTTAATGATAAATTTTTAAACAATATTTACAGTGCATCTGTCTATAGCACATATAATTTAGTATTTATGTTTTGCTTCTGTGTTCAAAAACTTTAACAGTTATTGAATTTCATCCTTTAAAAATTATGGCTAGGGAGTAAAAATTTTTCTTTTAAATAATAAAAAACTGTATAGAGTATCAAAGTAAAGGTAATTTTTATTTAAACTTTAAGATACTTTTTTGAATGTAAATTATGGAGAAGTTGAAAGGGTTAAGCATTTTATTAAGCTATTGCTATCCTCGAGTGATTGGGCATAGTATGAGGGAAACTAAACTATAAAATTATTCATACACATTACAATATAGTTTAAGCAATAGGAATGTCGCCTGTATAAAATTTTTTTAAAGGAACACATGGATCAATGCTACACATGTTGGCATGTTTTCTTGGTGTAATCACCGTTTAACAATGGATGATTCATGATATTTATTCAAAATTTCTGCATAAAATAATCCATGCACTGTTTTATACACAGGTAATAACAAATAATATAATTTGGTTGTTACAGTCTATCAAAACATTTGAAATTGGTAACCACAAAAAATGATTGTAATAACACGACTGTCTCATTATATACAATTTCTTTCATAATAGGATAAAGACATCTAACTAAGACATAAAATAAAATTGTGAAAAAATTTCACCAAAAAATATGGATTTCATTTATGATAGTAAGAATACAAATTTAGTTAAATCAGCAAAAAATTTATAAACTAAAAGTTAAAACCAGAGTTGATATTTCTGTGGAAAAGAATTGTATGCCTGCTTTATTGTAACAATGAGCTTTGAAGCAAGTATTTCTTTAACGCATAATAATAAGGAATATGTTTTTGGTAGAATTAACTATGGGTGTCTTCCTATAATTCAGGAACCCATTGTTTCAGATGGTTACATATTGACAAAAGTATACATTCTTCGTCTCTTGTTGGCTGGAATAAAGTCACAACTACGTCATCAAGAATGAGTGTTATTACTACACGGCATTCCCCCTCAAGCAGTTTTAGCATGTGCATAAGTTTAACATGGGGGATGTTTGCTTCCAAATCAGGCCATGGGGAATAGGATTTACACCTACATGGTAAAACCCATTCCCAATGATCCGATTTTGAAGCAAGCTAAGGAGGCACTAACATCCCCCCGTGCTATATACATGCTAAGATAGTTTGAGCAGGAATACCATGTAGTTGTATAATCCATTCCCAATGACCTAGTTGCCACTTTCTTCTAGCCAAACAAGAGGTGAAGAATGGATGCTTTTGTCTGTACTTATAGACACTTATGACAAACTATTAAATATGTTAGTATGTAGATCAATGGGGTATTCGTTTCTCTATCAAACATAGTTAATTCTACAAAAAAAATTTAACATTATATAAAGTATGTATATAGATATATTAATATGATATTAAACTATACAGTAGCCTAGGATATATACAAAAACCCTTCAAACAAAACAACAACATGCACTTGATCAGTCAATTTTTAGTCAAGAAATCTTTTGACTAAATATGATTATAGAGATAAAGGATTAGATTGAACAAAACCTCCGGCATCACAAACATTCTTGGCAATCAAACTCAGTTTTGTAAAATTGTCTTTATGTCCTGAAGAACTCAAGGCTCCAAGATTTTGTGACACTCTTTGAGAAGCCTGCAACATAACATACACAACATTACAAGATATTTCTCAGAGAATCAACAGTACTTACCATGCATAACTCTAAAGTTTACAACTCATTGTTTAAATGAAAGAATGAATTTAAACTAAATCAGTACAAAGTAAGCTCAATTATGTACCCTCTCAAAATGATTTGGGTGTGTATTCGGGCGGCGAACGAGTCATAATATCATATACAATATCAATCCTTGGACACTGAGCTGGACAACAGATCTTATATGTGCGATAACATATTTATCAGTATTAAGCGATGGGGTTTTAAGGGGCGAGTTGAATTAATTGATTTAAATTACAAACCTTGGATGGTGGAAAAAACTGGTGTGTCTTCGCTTTGTAATTTAAATGAGAATGAAACTGTCTTCCACTTTGTTACAAGATGTCCTATTTTGGTTAATATTAGAATTTTTTGTTTTTTAAAACAGAATTAGGTAGAATTGAATTTGTTGCTTATTTAAATGGACAGGACTGGCGAAGGCTTGGTAATTATTTAAAGGATGCTTGGGAATATAGATGCAACTCATAAAAGAGTTTAAATATTAAAATTATTATCTAAGTTACCTATTTAAATAAGACAAAATATTGGTAAAGTTTTGTTGCATGTTCATTCTAAACAGTGTTTTATTACAAATATGTCTATATGTGTATATATTTATGGGTGCACATGTATGTGTGTGTGAATGAGTAAATATTTAAGCCTAAATAATATTTTGTATTATAATAAAGCACTGTTTTTATTTTTTATTATTATTATGTAAGGGCATAAATTTGTTTGTAAATTTATATTATTCAAAAAACTTAAATAAGTTGGTAAAGCTTTGCTGTTGAATATTGTTTATAAACTGTGTTTATATATACAGTAGAACCTCTGTTAACCAGCCTCGGATTAACCGGCCTATATCGTAGTGTACTGGTTGGATGAGAGTTTCCGAAATAAATTGTAATTGAAACACCAAAGCGGCGGCGATATCAAAGGACTTTGTGGATAGCGGAATCCCATTGTCGGCGGCGTAAAAACACCACGGCACCGATACCAAACGACTTTGTCGATAGCGGTATCCCATTGTCGGCGACGTAAAAACACCATGGCACCAAAGCGGCGGCGATATCAAACGACTTTGTTGATAGCGGTATCCCATTGTCGGCGCCGTAAAAACACCGCGGCATTGGCACCCGTCGGTATAGCAGACATACACCCACAAAAACGTTTGATGGGCCGCATTTTTTCCACGAATCATTTTAGTTTACATTATGAAAAATATAACATTTCTTTTCAGTTTTCTTCTTGTCTTTGACGGGTATATTACAGTAAATAAAAATGAGTGAGTTACGAAAACAACGGAAGCGTGTGTTGGTTTCGTTTGAGACGCAGTTAAATGTGTCAAAAGACTTGACAGAGGGGAATCTGTAAACGAGCTTTGTAGTGTTTAATTTTTTCATGTTTGATGTATAATACACATAACATTATATATAAGATACATTTATGTACAATAAAATGAGTTGCAATAACATCTTAATTGCATAATTCTTAGTGCTACCTGATTAAATAAGCTTTCTTTCAACGAAAACCGATTTTTCAGGGGAACCTCTGATTAACCGGCCAAACAGGCAACCGGCCCGGGTGTCAGTCACGACTAGACCGGTTAACAGGGGTTCTACTGTATATATATATATGTGTGTGTGTGTGTGTATGTATGTTTGTCATCAGTGAGGGGAGGAGGGTGTGTTTTCTTGGGTGTTGGGTGTTTAATTCTATTAATAACTATATCAATGTTACTGTGTCAGTGATTGTATGTCAATTATTAATTTTTTTTTTATATAAAATTTAATAATATTAGTATTTCTCAATTTTGCTGTTAGTCCAGCAGAGACTGCAAAATACAGCACCTGGGGTGAGTCTACAAAAATAAGATTATCAGCAAACATGTTAAAAACTAAAATTGTAAAATCAGGCTTTGTTGTCCATAAGTAAAAACCACTTATACCTAAATATCTCCTGATTTTTTCCTAGTAAAGTTATCAAGTTTTTTTAAATAGTAAATTCCATCTAAAAACTTTGATAAGCAAATAGTTGACATTTTGTTATAATATTCCCTCTCTTATTACCTCACTACACCAGACTTCTGTCATCATGATTTCATGAGGTGCTGAAGGTAATCCATGTGAGATAGACCTTGTAGCTCGTGACAGTACTATAGCCATTGTGTATGTATCAATTGCAGCACTGGCGAGACGGTTTAAAAGAAATTGCTCTTCCACAATGCCACGTCCATACTTCAAAAGCAAAGACTCTACAGCTTCTCCAAACAGTAAAATATTCTGGAATCAGTAAATATTATGGTCACTCACGGAATTTTCACTAATAGTCAATTAAAATATGTCATTATTGTACATAAACATAAATTGAGCAAATTAACATTAAAAAAAAAAATCTTTAAGGTTTAGCAACGACAGTGTTGATGATAAACATATGACATTGAATAAATAAATCAAATATAAAAAGTAACATTATTTATATAAAGTGTAACAACATAAGTAATAAATTATTAAACAAACTCATCAAATTATTAAAGTTTTGTAAAAATGGATAAAAAACAATGGAATGTGTGTTTTCATCAATGAAAAGAAATAAGCAAGTACGTGTGAGAAATATGTCTAGGCTAGTAGTTTATAAAAAAAGAAAATACTTATCAACAATAACCTTCTGAAAGAATATACATACTCCCACAACAAACCGACAAGAATGGAGGAGTTATAGAAAAGAAAAATAGACAGACAGAAATAGTAAATGTGATTTTTATAAGTTGATTGGAGGAGATTCTATTGATATGAATTCACCAAAGAAAAGAGAACAAAATAAAGATTTTGGTTACATCCTCTTAAGAGCTAGAGATTTTAGAAAAGATATAGGTTTATCCACTCATTCACTGCTTCCTTTTGAAAAAACTATTTCTAATATATAAAAATAAGGTTACGCACAATGAATTGCCTTAAAAGCATGATTATCTGTTACTCTTTGATAAGAGGGTAAAATGTAATAATAATATTGCTATTTCTTAACAATTTATCTTCATTGTTATTGAACTCGAAAAAACTCGGAAACAAACAACAAATGAATAGTATTTATGAATGTGCAAATATACTACCAACGACAAATATACTTCCCTTTTGTTGAAATTTGTAAAGTGATGACTTGAACAATTTACAAGTTTCTGTTGCACTGTGCCAATAATAGTGTTTACAAGATAATAGTTACAAATAATTCACATTTTATTAATTAGTTTAGATAAGTCAGTGAAATTTTGCATTGATAAGTATTGTAAATTCAAGTGTTTATAGTATTAATAAAATAAAGTCCATCTACCGTGGGAAAAGAAAAAAAATAATACATTGAAGCTTCATCCCATTATATGTTCTAGATTATCATGGACATTTTTAGCATTCTCTCAGACAAGTTCGTTAACCAACAAAAACATTCAAGATGGGCCGTACTTATCACAACATGTGTCATCTCTCTTATAATTACATGCATGGAATTTGCCTGTGTTGTATGGTCATCATCAACAAAATATTATGTTAATTTCTTGGAAAGAGTACAGAAGAGTGTTCACACACTGAAACGGTTTGGGTTTCACCAAAATCATTCCAAAAACAAAAATTTTTGTAAAAAAAAATTTTAGTTAAAACATAATAAATATCAAGAATACATAAAGAAATGGTAATATCCATAAATAATTAATAATGTGTACAGAAAAAATTAATTTAATATGAAGGAAAGTAGAATTATAAGAATTTTGTCAATTTCATTAAAAATGAAACATTCAAAGATAAGGGAAGTGGGATGAGAGACTGGATGGACAGGATCCTACAGGTCAAAAGATAACAATAGAGTTGTTGACCACGTGACACCTCAGGTCCAGACTGGACTAAATAATCTGATTCAACTTGTTACCAAAATATTTCACATGCAATCTCCTATGTTAAATTTTAAATTGTTTAAATTTTGAATATAAAATCACATTATGATAAAGAATACCTGGTTAGCATAGGAAATACAAGAAAATATTTATTAAACCGAATAGTTTAATAGTTATTGCAAAAAAACATGCATAGACAAAAAACTAAAATTTTGTCTAGGTAAAAGTTTAAATTTTTATAATGGAAATAGGTTAAGGATATGTGACATAATATAATGATACCAAAATAAGTACATATTATATAATTAATTTGGGGGGGGGGGGGGTTTTGACCATCGAAAAATCGACAAAGTTCAACAATGAATAACTTATCAGAAAATGAAATCTAAAGAATTCCTTCATTTCTAAGGCAGAGGCTACAAAAACCAAAAAGAATAATTAAGAAATTCCGAACCGATCAAAAGTTGGTCAAAGAAAAAATCACGAAAAACGAAAAAGGGTACATCTTAGAAAGTTATCATCCTACAACTTTAAATCAAAGTTCTATGGAATTCAGAAGTCAAGAGGAACAAAATGACATTTACAGATTTCCAGAATTCCTGTTAGAACCAGAGATATGGGAATTTTCAAGAAAGTTTACAAATTAAATTCCAGAAAATCAGACATTACAGGAATTAACCTGCAGTAACCCCTACCACACAATAAGGGTAGAGCCAAGTGTTTGGATTTTGCAAAAGCAGTGCTGGCAACCCATGTACAAATAAACTAAATAATAATTAGTTAATCAACAACTAATTAAAGTAAAACAAACATTAAAATAACCAAAAGGGTTATAATAAAAACTAACTAAAGTGAAATCTTGAAGAAATAAACCAAATTAATCAACTTTAAACGTCATAAATCAAAGGGAAATTTGATTTATAGAAAAACGTTCATAGAAATTGGTACCAGTGGAACAGGGAATAAGTTTTGGAGGTCCATTTCAACAGAATTTTTCTTCACTCTCTATCCAGCTCCTAGAAGGAGAACAACTCTTGATCCAGCTCCTAGAGGAAGAACATCTCTAACCAGCACCAGGAGGAGAGTCATCTGCAATCATCTTTATGTGATCAGCACTATACCGATTGTTTTATTGGAAGCGACCTGGCATTTCAAATGGTATAGCAAGATACAACAAACAGCCACACTGATTCAAACTTGGACTTCATCTTTAAACTTTTCGACTACAAGATCTTCAATCTGTAATCATTCAACTTTAACAACAGCACAACCGATTTCAACGATAATCAACTAGACTTCAACCTTCAGCAGAACAACTGTAAACAGTCTTGCCTAACAGGAGCCGAAAACAGCTATAAATATGTTTTACAAGGTACCACAGTTACGATCTTGAATAAATATTTGCTTTGAAATAAAAAATAAATTTAAAACTTTCTGGGGAAAATTATCAAATTTAAATTCTATTTTATTTTATATATGTACTTCTTAAAGTCAGTGTGTTTTTAATTATAAAGTAAGTTTGATTTTAATATTTAGTAAAGATATATTCATTTTAATAATAATTAGAGAAATAATAGAGTCATTGATATTTATGTTGAATTTTTGTAATATGTTTCAAAGTTAAGAAAATTTATGATTTGAAATCTTGAATAATATATAGAATTGAAGAAGGAATTTTTAATTAAAATATAAATTTTATTTCTGGATAACATTTTGTTGTGTGGATTTTAAACTAAACCTATGTTGCTTGAAATTAAGTGTTTTTTAAAATAATTTGTGCTCTCATAAATTTCACAATAATTTTAAATAGATTCTGCAAAATAACTCTTTCAAATGACACTCCCTGAGAGTGAGTTTTAAAGTTAAAGCAATAAGAGAAAAAAGAGCTAGTTTTGATGTTTAATATAAGCAATAAAGGAATTTTAAAATGATTCCTAATATCTAAGAATAAATACTAAAGACAGTATTTTATTCTTGAGGCATTGTGGTGTTTGGCAGAATAAGGACGTCATTAAATAATTTATCAAGCAGTTCTCCAAAGGTGGGACTTGAATAAAATTAAGGGTTTATTGGAATTGTATAGCATTAAGTTCAATTTCCCATTTACAACCTTCTGTTGTGAATAACGTCAAAAGAAATAAAGGGTTTAAACAAACATCACACTGTTCCAACACGTTGTATCCAAACAAATTTGAGCGATTCGATATGGGTAACTATTGAGGATTTTTGAAATGGATTAGTTATGTTTATGCTTTTTGAGAGGAGTTAAGAATGGCATGATAGATGTTGCTGAAAACTAAATCCAAATATAGTGGTATATTCTGCCTTATGGTAGAAGATTAAACTAAAAAGCCATCAAGAGCGTATTATAGGTGTAGGAACAGGTGCCGTTTCCTCTTACCTCAAGGAATGTTTAGCTGATTTCTTCATTATAGTTTTTTTTTGTTTCTCAACTCTTTATATTTTGATTACTATAAGTTTCTAAATTTTATATTTATATTCATTTTCTTGTTAATTGCGAGTTTGGATGGGACTCTATGTATATGGGTGGCATTTAGTAATTATTTCCGTATATCTGTGCTGGTTTGTTGTGAATGTTCATGTGTGTCTATGTATGTATGCGTGTTTATATAATAAATGAGTATTTCTTTAGGTTTAGGTTTTAGCACTATTCTATTTTATACATAATATAACACCCCTTTAACCTGGGTTTATGACCAGTTTGGGCTGTTTTTGCAACAATTTTGTATAATATATTTAGGAATACATAAAATATCATTATATTATTGTTGCAATAAATATATTTATTATTATTATTTAAGAAGACCAATATCACCATCCTTGTCAACAGATGATTGCTCTTCTATTTCTTTTACTAACCTATATTATAGACAATCTGTCTTTAAACCTTGGTGCTTTGTATAGGTAGCATCTTGTATAATCGTAGGTAGATTATTATCCTCTTACAATAAAATGCACACATTTTTGTCAACTTCGTTTGATTCCTCTTTCTCTTACACCTCAGAGTAGCTCTAGGTGATTATGCATGAAGATCTAATTATGGAACTATACAACTTTTAATCACTTGTCAGAAGAGTTGACTCATGATTTTTTAAAAAAATTTACCTTGAAAGTAATTTATTACTCTGTTGAATTTTCCTTGGTCATTATATCTAATTTATGATTGTATAATTTAAGTTTTAATGTGGCCTCTATATTTTAACTCACCGAATACTTCTAAAGTCAACAGAATAAAGTTATTAATTATTATTAAGCAATGAAATAAGTGTCAGATCAGAAGTGGGGGGACATTAATTGTTTTACTGTTCATTAATTGATATTTTCCTATGAAAATTAATAACAACAGTCAAAAAGAAAAAGTTTCAACTATTATTCATTCTCTCTTAAACTTTCAAGTTACCTTGGCCAAGAGTGCAGCAGAAGATTTCAGCTGAGGATCAACATAATGATCAAGTGAAGGTTTAGAACCCAGGCCGACAGATCTGAGACCTCTCTTAGTTACTTCCTCTAAGATCAATGTGAGATGAGCTGTTGGGTTTTTAAAAGCTTTCTGCAGCTCCCGTAAATGCCCTCCAGCGTACTGTATACCTGCACACATCACATATTTTAAAATTTGCATCCTCCTATAGAATTTATTTCCATTTTTTATTTTATACTAAAATTGGAAAGAGTGCTCAGTAACTTTAGGAGTGTGTTTAACCCTTTAAGGACCAGACTTATTTTTAAGAATTTTAGGAGCATTATGTTTTCCGCCATATTGGTTCTAATTTTTACTATGTAAAAAAGACCAGGCCTAAAATAGCATTTTTGTAGACGTTTAGAAAAAAAATCGTAGAATCATTTAGAAACAAGATATTAAAATAATTTTGGTGTCATTTTCTTAGTATTTAATTGCTTTATTTGACTAAAACACAAAATATTTATTTAAAAGCAATGAAAAGATTTTTTTTTTTATTTTATACATTTTTTTTTTTTTTTATTTTAGATTTTAATGTGTGACATAGAATATCTCAAAAACTGAAAATAATTTATGCGTGGTAAACCTAATTTTTTAAAAAAATATACATTGAACTATAAAAATGCCAATTTTAAAACAATTATAATGAAAAATGAACATTTAAGGGACAAAAAACCGCGATAGCCTTCAACCTATAAATGATTTAACTATTTAAAATTTTTACGAGCACTTATGTCTAGAAAAACACTGAGAGTGGCATCCTTCTTTGCATCTGGAACTAATTGTTCTTGATCTTGTTCTTTTCCTTTCTTTTTGTGAGTGTCCTCCTTTCTCTGAGAAAATCCAGCAAGTTTTTTTTCTGGTAGTTTTTCTAGTTTTCGAATATGATTACTTTTGCATGTATTTCGTTGTTGTACTGTTATCCAAGAATCTCCAACTGTTTGTACGATTGAGACCATAAATTGATATCTGTCTAAAGGCTTGATATTTTTTTTGAATACACATAGATTGATACAAAATGTAGGAATTCAGCAGCATCCTATGAAAAAGGTTGAAAGTAACTTATTTCCAGTATTTTACTGTCCTTCGCTCATCAAGGTAAGAATAAAGCATCATATCGAATGCATCTACTCTACCCATATAATTGTTGTAATCAGAAATTACAGATGGATTTCCTTTACTTATTATCATACCTCGTCTTTTTTTTATAACTTGTACATTTTTAACTTTAGTTTTCGATGAAAGTAGCATAACAGGGGTTTTCTGAGTTTTTTTTCTCTCGATAGGCCATAAGCACCAAGTTCCCTTTTTTTATACATTTTTTCACCTTCATTGAACTTCTTTTTAATGTCATCTGGAAGTCTTTTCTTATTTCTTCGAATAGTTCCTGTTACAAATGTTTCTTGCGAATAAAGCCATTCCGTTAAAGGAATGCTAGTGAAAAAGTTATTAATGAATACATGATACCCTTTTTTAAAATAATTACAAGCCAATAGAAATTTGTTAACAACAGTGTAGGCTAGACCAAATTGTTTTAAATTATCCCGGTCTCCTTTTGATTTAGCTCCTTTATTTCAAAATAGTTGCAAACAATATTTTGATACGGCATCACACAAAACCCAAAACTTAATTCCCCAATGATGATGTTGTTTATTAGGTAAATATTGCATTAGGCTTGTTTGACTCTTTGTCCCTACCAAGCTTTCATCGATGGATATTTGTTGGTTGACTTTGTAGTAATATTTAAATAATTGATTACAATGATTAACTACAGGCTGGAATTTTTGACAAGGATCATACCCAGGTTCATTACTATTAGGCAATTTGCTGTTGTCGACTATGTGAAAGAAGGAAAGAATATTTTCAAATCTTGTACGTGAAAACATTTTTCTAAACGCTGGGATGGATTGAGAATCATTTATAGTCCAGTAAGATTTTATAGTAGGTTTATTGTTTAGTCCCATGTTAAAAATGACTATAATAAAAGCCATCATTTCAGAAGTTGTTACTGGTATCCATGACCGCAAGCGGCTATGAGGTGAAATAATCATTTTAGAAATAATTTCGGTTGCATATCTGTTAGTTTCTGTGACCATAAGATTGATTAAAGCTTCTGTGAAAAATATTTTTTTTAATCCAATGGTGTTATGACTGAAGAAGGGATGTGTATCGGACCTTTCGGTGTTTCATGGAAATCAAATTTATGCACAAAATTGGGTGGACATGCCTCTTTTACATTTTTCCAATCACTGTCATCTGCATCTTCATTATTACTATTTTCACTATCACTTAGAACCTGCCTTCTAGCAATAGGCCTAGTCAGTATACTCGTGCAATTACCCAGAGTCGTGGATTCCCGAACAGTGTTTACAATAAATTATAAACATAGTCAAAGTCCTAAAATATACATGTATATCTTCCTAAACACAACAAACATAATTCACATATATCATAATCTCAAAAAATTATGTCCCATTGATTTTTAATTAAACATAAAAATAAATCATTCAATCTATTTTCCTCCACTGCAAGTAATTACTCATAAATTTGGATATTCTACTATCCCTAAACCATCTTCTACTATTTTATAATCAATCGTTTATATAATTCTAAAGATTTGTGTCTATACCACGGACGCTTGTGCACTGTCTCTAGTTAAATTACAATCACTGGACTCTTACTTATAAAAAAAGTATTTTATATACATGGTGGGAATAGTCTGGCCTATTACTTGGTAGGTTTGACTATTTTACTTTAATAACAAAATCACACTAAATCTATGAACAACTCGCCCATAAATTTGTCATTGTTCTTACCAGCCCAGCTGCTAGTTAAGAAGTGCCTCTTCTTCTCGCAATTTGTATAGTCCCCACTTTATCCATTATTTTTCTGATTGTTTTACTTTTAAACAAAAAAAAAATACTTTGTTCAATTTTATCGGTTTCTAGCCGGATAATCACCGCTTAATATATAACAACGGTTTATAATGTACTCATTATTAAACTTAGTTAAAAGAAAACATATTTATATTTACACAGGTTTCTGGTCGTTGTCTTACACTAAGATAATTGAATTTTTTTAAATGATTATATAATCATTATTTATTTAGTTTGAATCTAAAACACTCCACATCATCTGTCCGTCTGTCCAAACCAAATTAATATGTAACCAAAATTAACCACTCCTTTAATCTCTGATGATTTTATTACGAGTTTAATCTTCTGATGATTATGTATCTCACTCAACCGAACTGAACACTATCTACAGAAAATTGTGAAATGTTACAAAATTTAGTTTTTGAGTTTCAAAACGGCACTCAAAAATTGCGAACGTTATGAAAAAAATTTTTAAATGGCAATTACAACAGTTACATAGAGAAAATTTGAACTAAAATCCGTTTATATGTGAATTTTCACCTTTATTAATAAGACAGCTAGATGGAAATTGAAACATTTCTGAATTTCTTTTTTTATTACGTCAATCAACTAACCTGTCAGTGCTACAAATAAGCGTAAAATATCGTTTGTTCCTTCAAATATTCTAAATATCCTGAGATCTCTCAAGACTCGTTCAAGACCACAATCCTTCATGAAGCCCATCCCTCCAAGAATCTGTATTGCTTCGTCTGTTACGTGCCATGCGGACTCTGAAGCAAATACCTGCAAAGCATGATGACATTTAACTTAAGTACAATTTACCTATTTATTTATTTATTTCAGTACATTTGTATCCACTACATGTCGCTACTGTGTCTGCACATATTGCCCCCATCTCTTATAAGAAAACAATGAACATTTTACAAATAATAATATGAAAGAAGTAATCCCCAAACCATAAATAAAACACTAACATAATTAACAGTTAGCAAGTTTTTAAAACCCTTATGTACATTTCGGTAACATAGCTACCATCCACAGTGGGAGTATCGGTTTATATCCTTCTGATGATGGTAGCTATGTTACCGAAATGTAGATATTAAACTTGCTAACATTAATTGTGTTAGTTTTTTATTTGTGGTTTAGGGATTACTTCTTTCATATCATTATTAACCATTGGATATTGTATTTTACAAATAGTTCATTATTAATAACATAAAACAATTATTGCATTACAAATTTTAAAATTATAAGTTTAATGCTATAAATACATTAATTTGAAAAGGAGATCATATCACTGACATTGCCTGTCAAATAACCTTTTATGAAATTAGGTAACTATTTAGCAAAGCAAGGGTGTTTTGGGTTTACCATCTCCAATTATTACCATGTATATATCAAAGAGTAGAGAGATTAACAAAGGCCCAGAAAGAAGTCCCTCATTTAAATCTATTTTGATTCCCTACATTGTATCTGTAATGTTAAACTGTGCATTCATTTATTAATTTATGGTTAAATATTGACATATCATGTTAAATATGAATTAAATAGGCTACATGCTGGACCAATTAAAACCAAATACATGCTGGACAAGTGTATTAAAAAAAAAAGAAGTTTCTGTGTTGGTCCTTGTTAAATTTTAATATACATAAATAAACTGCTGGTAATGTGCAGTGTAATAAAAAACACATGAAAGCACTTTGATGGTTATGAAATAAAATACTACTATTGTATTATGGTGTAAATCGAACTTTGTTTTATTACTATATTTTTAATTTATTAATATACATTATAATTTGCTATATTATATATTAAAAGTCTGACAATTCAACCAACCTGAACTCAGAATTTTATAATTTGAAGCATTTGTAATGTAAAAATTAAATTAAATATTACGTAGTTTATTGTAATAGGGAAAATGCATCATATTGTTTAACATAGTTCAAATTTACATAATGAGCTTCTGGCAGTGGGACCAATATGGTATATAAATACTATTATAATATTTATAAAAACTATGTATTTTATAAATTTTTTCGCTTCTTGAATTACAGATAAATTATATACATAAGTATATACATCCTGATATATGACAGATAAAGTAATCCAGGTTTTACTGTACTCCTATTTTTAACCAAATACCTACAGCAATAAAATATATTTTTATTAAAGTATTCCAATAATCATATACTTTGAATGAAATCAAAACTTCGAGTTATTCAGACAGTACTGAAGATCAAATCCTTTTTATACTTTTTTAAATTTTACTCCTTTCATTTGTAAAATGTTGTAAAAAATCAAATCATTTCATGGTACACTTCTCCGAATAAGATTTAAACATTTTCAAAGAATAAGTTCTTGAGATAATGAGTGACAAAAATGTCAAAGACAAACAAACATCATTCTGAAAATCGTCTACGTCTACAGTAATGTGTTTCTAGGGGTACAAAACTTTCAGAACCATCGACAACACTAAAACAAAATGTTTATACAATCACAATACTACTACAATAAAACATTGATAAAATGAAAGAAAGAAAGAGATTTGTGCCTGAAAAAAATTTCATAAAATGTTATGTTTGTATGTATACCCATGTATTTAAAAACATAACCTTTGGAAGAATGTGGCTTTTATTCTCGTAGTATAGAATATAATTAACATCCCTGCTTTTCCAACTCAAACATTTTGACGCAAAATCATGTTCCTGAACATTACACAAAATTCCCTTGATAAAATTATCAATTTAAACATTTCAACCATTTGGTAATAGGCAGAAAGACTTTTGTTTTTAATCCAAGACACCCTAAAACTATACTCTCATGGTGGTTATATATAAGTCAATCCATCCACAAAACCATAGTTGTCACCAATGCTTTTCTGGAGTCATCGAACAAAAAGTGAAAATCAGTTCTAATATATCAAAATCGGATGAAATGTGTACATTTTACTGAAACTAACGTGCTAAGCTGCATATGAAACAAAAAATATGAACAAAATATAATAAATTGTAAAAAACCATCTGAACCCAACGGGTGGTTGCAACTTTAAAATTTTTGTTATTTTAAATGATTTCATTACAAATAAACAAATTACAAATTTTCAATCTGAAATGAAATATTCTCTAAAAAAAGACAAATCAAACCTAATTATAAATGTAACTCGACTTTAGTTTACAAAATAAGAACCAAACTAAACCAAATCTACTTGAAACCTATCTATATACTTTCTATGAATTGTTTGACTGTAATATTTTGAATATTTAAACATATATGTTAGGTTATACTCTAAACAAATGTATAAAATGTAAATTGATTTTAAAATTATTGGATAAAGATGGATTGTTTATATTATTTTACAATTTATTCAGATATTATTTGTTCATATAAACTTAATACACGATGTTTCAAGAGTGTGAATTAACTCTCAAAATAAAGTGATAAACTTTAGAACATTCAAAACATAACTTAGTGTGTAGTTTGTGTTTGTATATAGTCTTAGTTGTTCTGTCCTTTCTTAGGTTACTAGTTTTAGTTTTAACGTAGTTCTAGGTTATGGTTATCACTAAATAATTCATGTATGTACATTTTTGGTTTACCACTAGATAATGACAGCTGATCCCCACTTTTGAAATGCTGTGTATTATTTTATATACACAAATGATGGCAAATGTCTGAATTATAAAAATAATATACATCGAGTTGGAAAATAAAACCTAACCTTAGAGATGGCAGCTTCAAGATGATAATCTACGGAACCAGAGTCCATGTTACCACTCAACATGTATGCAACACTCTCCGTCACGTAGTGTAACAATGCCATCCTTGCTATCTTCTCCTGTATTGTGCCAAAGGAATCGATTTTTTGCCCAAACTGAACTCTTGTGGTTGCGTGCTCTACTGCTTTCTTGGTTACAGCACGCATTGTCCCGGCCAAAGCTGCAGCCATTCCAAAACGTCCATTATTAAGGATGTTCATAGCCACCTATTAAATAAAAATATAAGTTTTTAATCTAGTTTAGTTTTCCTTCCACAAAATCAAAATATATAATTTTAAGTAATGTTTTAAGTTTAAATTCTTATAATAATAGAATATTTTGATAAAACGAATTACTAATATCCAAACTTATGCTAATTAAAAGGAAAAACTGTATTACAAAAGCATAACAAATTTTCTCTAACTATTAGCGAATGCTATCATGTCCAATATATTTCAGAAGTTTTTAGCAATTATAAATAACATAATATTGTATTAATGTTTTGTTTTAGAATCCAATCTAGCGGTTTTGGTTCCTTATAGTAAGATTGGAGGATAAGTAAATATAGTGAAATAGTAAAGATGGTCAAGATTTAAAATTGTGAGAGCTTTGTGGAGTCATAAAGAAGAAGTAAGTAACCTAAAGAGAAGGCTTGTAGAACTTACAATTTAAAAGAGAAGGGAGAAGAGATGGAGATGGTGGATGGATCAACTCCAGAATCTGCCTGCAAAAGAGGATAGAGTTTGGTGAACTCTACACCCAGGAGCATAAGATTTCAAGACTGACTGGGTATAGCCAATTGTGAAGGAGTTTAAAGTGGAAATCCTTTCTTCATAATATTCCGGTGAATCTTCTGTCTAATGAGAAGCTCATTAATAAAACCAAACTTCCAGGTTCTGTTCAATGGGTCTTGTATCTGAGCATTGAAGGGAGAAAGATTTCTCTAGGAATGTAAGAAACAGGTTGGGTGATGTAATGTAATGTCATAGTGAGTATGGGTGTGTTGGACCCAAGAACCCTAGCTCGATCTAAACTTTTCTTCATGCAGTCTTAGGTTAGATCCCTCTCTTTCACCTTTCCTATCAGATCTCTCTTAACCAACTCTTATTCTCTTACGACTCTGACGCTATTAAAGTATTCGAGGGCTAGGAGTTTTTATTTTATGCTCTTTTTTCCTTTTTCTAAAAGGTGATTATTGTTGAAAGGTTTTTTGTTTTAAACAACAAGGAAAAAAGAAGATTATATGGAGATATAAAGAATAGATTTATAGTCTCCTATTTTATAAATTGTGAGCAGGATTTGATGAAATTGGTTTGGATTTGTTGAGATTCAAAATGAGAGATTTTATGTAAATCATTAGAAGTTCATCAGAGCGATAGCTGAAATTACTTTATTGGATATTGGACAAGAGATTAAATCAAAGAGACGGAATTTACAAATATTCTAGTTCAAGCAAGGTATCTCTGGCTGAGCTAGCAGGACAATAGATCTGCTAACTGGCATGGTAAGATGACACCTAATAACAATGGAGTTAGTAGAATGAGACCTCGTTGGTTACTGCTTCTATGGAACGGAGACAAAGAGCCACAGAAGACGATAAATGTGTTTCTAAGATGAAAACTTAAAGTGTACTTGGAAAAGCCTTTGTAGGAGTGCAAATCACAAGGTCTGGGATAAATTGTAATCAGTCATATATATGTATTTGATTTAAGTACATTCTTATGCCAATCCTAATATTATCTTAACTTCTGCTAACACATTTCGGTTTAATTAAATTTGAAAAAGCTATTTACATACTACTTCGTCCCTCAAAATAGTTGTCTTATATAGGCAAAGCAACTTCCCTCTACTCTACTTAGGAGGCTGCACTCTCTTATTGATTTGTTGACACCGTTACTTTGTGTTATTGGTTAGTTTCCATTGTTCATTGTTTCAGTAAAGTTTTACCCAAATAGCATTAGATTATTAAACACTTTAATTCTAACTACCTTGTTACTGTATAAATTAAACTTTTACAAAGGATAAAAATTAAACTTGTCAAAAAGTAGTTATTAGTATTGGTTTAAAACATTATAACTAACAAGCTATCTCTTATTCATATTTTTTAATTTGAGAAAATTTAAACCATTGGTTGATGTATATTTGTAATAATGCAAAGTTTTTACCAAATTAAAATTTTGTACAGGAAATCTAAATCTAATATCAAAGACTTGAACATGATTTGGTTGATAAATTGTGTTAATAATATAAAAAATCATGAAAAACTTTCCAAATCACTTGGATATTATTTAAATATTTCCATTCTTCAGCAATCTATATTGCAGAACATATAGTATGTTCATTTTTAATATAAAATCACAGTATAGTGTGATTCATCAGCCATTTCAATAGCCATTGTGTGTTTATTTCAAAATGTAGATGTGTTTATTTAAATTATTTATTTGACTTTAGCAATAAAATCTACTACTTACCAGGTTATTTTCAATAGTGAAGGTATACTTCAACATTAATCATCATGACTTGATTAATAAAATAGAACGAAATTCCAATATTTCATGGAATTGTGATGTAGATAATATATTTTGAAATTGTGTTTACTAATTTATTAAGCATACTGAAATTAAGTTTGAAATGTCTCACTTAGTTCCTATAAGATTTTTTGTTTAAATACTTATTATTTTAAAAAAATAATTAAAAGGACAAACTATTATAAATGAGTAAATAAATAATCAGTCAAATATAATGTTTTATAATCTAAAACTACTGAGCTAAGACTTTACTAAAATAGTAAACTATGGAAACTAACCAATAACAAATCATCGTGGTGTCAACCAATCAGGGAGAGGTAAGGGAAGATTACATAATAGTGCGTAAGTCGGTTTAATCCCGAAGAATTTCACAACTGCCAAGCATTGGAGGACATTACTTTTGGGAGGATTTATTCCAACTATTATCACAAACAGGTCTTTACAGTGGCAATTACACTTTAGAACAGACATCAGGCTGTTG
This sequence comes from Aphrophora alni, assembly GCA_963513935.1. NCBI lineage: Eukaryota > Metazoa > Arthropoda > Insecta > Hemiptera > Aphrophoridae > Aphrophora > Aphrophora alni. The sequence continues at coordinate 130,785,440 of OY740767.1, forward strand.
ATGTTACTTGCTGATGGATACTTACATTTTGAAGTAAAACTAAAAAGTTTAGAATGTTACAAGTAGTTTGATCTGATCTCTCCAACACAACATTAGCAGTCAACTAAAATTTGTTAATATTCCAACTTTATACTGAGAAATCTGACAGTATTTTTCTCTCAAACTTGTGTATTTACCTTGAATCCTTGTCCAACTCCGCCAAGTACATTTTCTACAGGGACTTTCACATCTTCATAATATACTTCAGCAGTATTGGAAGCCTTGATGCCCATTTTCTTCTCCGGAGGACCTGATGTAACACCTCCAAAGCTTCTCTCTACGATGAATGCTGTTACTTTATCTACTACTTTGCCTGCACACAACAATAAACATTCAATTCTTTATTGCATACCTCGTATACAACTCCCCTTCCCTGATGACATTCGCTAAAATTGAGATTACAAAATTTGCTTTAAAAAAATTGAACCTAGTATTAAACATAAAACTAGTTGAACACCTCATTTCAATGGTTTGTTTAAACAAATTGATTGGAAAAAAATGTGCATAAACAAAATAATATATATATATTTTAATTGATTGAGTCACTTATTTTAAAATATATCCCAGTAAAAGATTATATTATTATCAACTTCACCTGTAAACTCTACTAGTTTATTTACACATAACATATATAAAATGGGTATAGAATATTTTCATTTTTGATTTCCCAAGATCACCAATTTTAATTAACAATGGATAATAAATACTCATTTACTTAGTTTAATTTGATAAACTACAACCACAGTAACGCAGCCTAACTTGAAAGGTATAAGATCAAATCAGAAAAGTCACTTTATGAGTGTTGCTAAAGAGTTAGAAATTTATAAAGTGATGAAGTTGGATTCAGAAATATCTTAAATGATAAACTCTAGTATAACCCAACCAAGCAGATAGCAGAATGTTGTGGGGTAACTCTGATTGTCACAGAGGAGAAGTAACTGGACAATGTCAGTTTAGTCCTGACCCAAACCCTAGCATGACAGGTATGTTTTGTGTACTTTTTAACTTAATATTGTTTGACGCCCTCATGAGAGTGAATGATACTACTCTTCTGAAGTTACATCTGAAATCGCTGAAAGGAATCGGTCAGATATAATGTTAAAGCACTTTCAGATAAAACTATTCACTAATAAACTATAATGTTTAAAGAAAAAGGAAATGAATCCAAGCTTCTTCTACTAGTAGTCTAAAAAAGTTAGTAGCACAACCCAGTTTACAGTAAGTTGGGAATTTCTACATATATACATTATGTATGTATGCTTTTAAGATACAACTGTTATGGATTGAACCTAATAACACATTTAAAATATTGAAGTTTGTAGTGTCCATTCTAAATAAGATAAAGAATTAATTTTCTTTAAAATATTATACTTTCTGATGAGGCGATGTTCAACATTAGTGGTTCGGTTAATAACTGATATGTTACAATGTAGACTGTTCACAAATGAATAATATTGAAGCAAACAAAAAAAAAAAAAAAATTCTAGCAATGTTGAGTTCCACCCTATTACAGTAATTAGATCCAACATTAAACATTCAATTTCCATTAGTTTGGATTGGGTGAGGAAAGCATATCGTGTGATTAGTACCAAGTTCGGAGATTACTGATTTTGATTTTTCTTTCTTTCTGTGGATATATGAAGAAAACAGTATGCAGAGAATATTCATAAATTTATCATCAGTGGTAGAGGATTTTCACAACTGTTACACCCGAAATGCTGGCAGGAACATGGGAAGTAGTTGACTATTGGTTGGACATGTATATCAAAACCTACTAAATACTAGACAAAAACCTTGAAGACCTCTTATGATATATATTTATTGAAGCAATAGTTTATATTTATCATTAATAAAATTGCTTTTGAAATACCAGAGTTTATACATAGATACATAATATTATATCTGAAATGTTAGCTAACCTGTGGCTTCGTCCTTGATTGGTGTTTGAGCAAAGACTGTCATAATCTCAGCAAAGCCTCCATTGCTGATCCATATTTTACTTCCATTGATAATAAAGTCTTTTCCAGATGGAGATAACACTGCTCTTGTTCTGAAACATGAATATCCAGATTGTATGAGATATTTCTAGAGATTTTCCTGACTTTTTGAAAAGCTTTTCCAACTTATCTTAATTTAAGATTGTTTTATTACTTCCCATTGGAAGCTTTATTACACATACAAGCTTAATTATCATTGGTAAAATAGTTCTAAAACAGGATTTAAAATAAAATAATAATATAATGTTGTATTCAATGGACAGATTTCTTTTTACTTGGTAATCATTTGAAACTCCTATCACTTGACATACCAGAGACAAACTAGACACAGAAATTCTCGTTGGTTTAGAATCAATAAAAGACATGGACGTAACAGGGAAGATTTCTAGGTTCTTGTTCAACATTAACATCGGAGATTAAGAAACTAATGTATTTTTGTATTAACACTGAGTTGCAAATTCCATATTTCTACTAAAAAGTATCGAAAATAAAATAAAAAATTTAATTTAATCTTCTGTGATTATTTTCAATCGTTGTAAAATACTTAAGTTGTAAGTTTACTTGTTTTTTTCCCAACAAAGTATCTACTATTTCTACTTGGAATATTAACTTCAGAACTCTGGGGTATATTCGTATGTTATAACATAAAATGTGAGGGTTGATTTTTTTCTTTTTGAAGCAATCTAATTTTGAGCTACTTTCCCTGCTCTCTTCATTTTTTTCATTATAAATACCAGATTCATGCAGCTATGATTTTTGGGCTGCAGAACTGAGGTCACTTGCTGTGTACCTTGTCTAATCTTGAAAAACAAGTAACATTTCAATGGACCCATTTCAGGGTGGAGGGGAACGAAACAGTCGATAAAATTTTGAAGGCTGCAGGTAATATGGAACCAAATTGAGACCTATACACATTCTAATTAAATGCCAAAGGGATGGCAACGCCTTGTTCTAAACAAATGGATGCATTTTTTATAGGCGAAAACATTATGGTCTACAATGCCTTAGAAAAAAACAAGTACAAATACAAACAAAAAATAAAACAATAATGTATTACAGGTTGTAATGGGTGCTGTAAACTACCAAATGTCATCAAAATCATTCAGGTGACGCAAAAAGGACACCATCTGATCAAGAATCTCAGCATTATCCCGTAACATCACCTGAATCGAATTTGGTAGGACAAAAGTCCTACAAACACCACTCAAAATACAGTCAATTAGGAAGTGTTTTATAGTCAAATCTGTATGACAGAATGGACATTGTGTAGGATTCCCTGGTTCCATCAGAAATTTATGAGTGATCGTGGAGTGACCAATGCGAAGACAACTTCCTCACGACAATTGACATGAACTGATGTTCTCTTAGTTTATTATTTATTATAGCATAGGTTTTTAATTACTGATAAAAATTCAGATGCCATGACAGGTTTTGTGAGTCGCAACTAACGTGTAGCATCTTTGCTGCTTCGTATGGTTTTGTGTTTCCAGTTATTTCAGTGTTCAGGTACCCAGCAAAATGATACCCCAACATCCCGTAGTTGAAGCCTGTGTATGGAGTACAGAATGTCACCAGCTAAGAGATTCGTAGAATACATATCCTGGATAGCCTGAAGAGCACCTCTGGAATCGGAACAGACAAGGTAGTGATGGCAACTAGATGGAACAGAAGTGAGGCTTGTATAGATGAGTAATATACACAACCAACCTGATTGGCCAATTTAGAACCATTGGTAAAAATAAAGTCACAGGAAGGGTAGTTATCAATTATGCATCTAAACTCTTGATGATATATTAACCAGGGGTGTTGTACTTTAAGAATTTGGAAAGCAAGCAAACAAATTTCAGCATTTCAATAGACCATGGAGGATAAAAATGGAGAGTACTGAAACAAAATTACAAGTCCCAAATTATCGAGAATCAGTAGAGATACCAAATGGAGCAATGTATCAGATGACTTTCGTACAAATTGGCCAATGGATTAGTAAAAACTATTTTGTAAACAGGGTAAAACGGTTTCAAGTGCATTGTACAAATATACAATAATTATAGCTGCTATCTTCGTTGTGCAAGAGACAGTTTACTAGTCTCAGCAATTATAAATTTGAGACCGGTGTTAAACAAAATGGTCCTAGAGGACAGAGTTTTGAACCGATTCAAGTTTCTAAATGGACGTTGTAATTGATGTTCTTACAGCACACTAAGCTTGTTTAAGTCAGCCTACTCTGATTACATACACGATCTCTCAGCTTGTAGCCTCTTACTGTGTGCTGAATTATTTAATATAATGTATTATTTTTAATTAATTTAATTTTTAAACAATGTAGATACCATATTTATTATCTAGTTTATAAATAATGTGCAATTCGGAAATTAAATAAAAACATGCTTTTTATAATAGTAATTTATAATTAGTATTCAAAATAAGACTTATCTTGATGAATAAAATGCAACTGTTATAAAATCCTAAAAAATAATTATTATGTATATAATATTAAGTTATTTTTAACTAGAGATTACACACATTTTTTGTTTTTAACAGAATAAAATCTGTGTTTATTTTATTAACAATTTTTCAATGTGTGAATTTTAAAAATATTTATCTGAACACAGAGGTACTATAACAAGGTTCTTTACATTGTACAAAGGTTTTTTTGCAATGTATAAATATTGTCTCTTATTGGTCAGGAAGAATTGCAAATTGTAAGCTTTAAGAAAAAACAAATGTGTGTGGTTATAGTATCACAAATATTATGTTTGTTTAGTATTGCAAATGACTAAAATGCAGTGGCTTTCTGGACACATAGAGCCCTTTTTATAAAGTGTTCAGAGTCGAGTCAAAGAATATTAATATTTTAAGTACATTAGAACAGTATTGTACTTCAATTAACAATGAAACTGTGTCAAGGCAAAAGTTTTTCAGGATAGGAAAAAAAAACAAACAAACAAAAAACAAGTAGAATAATTTATTTGTTGAATATATTACTTCTTTGAAAACATTAAATGCAAAAATGTAGTTTTGTAACTTAGACAGTTTAATAAATTATCAGTTTCTGAGAGCCAATAAGAATAAAAATCTTACAGAGTGCTCGTTGAAAAAAGACAATTTTACTTCGAATAAAGCAATACATACACCTAAGCTTTCTGAGTTATCAACAGAACTTGTATAACTCAGGTTTAGTACTAATAAAAAGTATCCTAGATCTTTAATTATCTGCTGGTGAGTATGTTAATTCATTTAAAATTATAATAGCCCATCAAACAAGTTTTTGTAATTTACAACATAACAGGTATTGTAATAATTGTGGATTTAAACAATAATATAACCAATGTTCTATATTCTGTAACACTTGTATAAGTGGAAAGTTAAAATATGATAAAATCAATCAAAAAGTTGGTCAACAATAGAGAGACAGTTGGTAAATAAAATGAAAATAATAATTGCTATATTTGGGTAGCACTGATATTATTTTCCTTGTTATTTGCAGCTTGTTTAAATAGTCACATACACCCATGAAACATCCCCAATAGTGTTCTCCTTCCCACAAGTGTTGTTTTAATTATATATGTGTATGTATTATTACTTTCTCATATATATATATATATATGTAGTATAGAAAAAGTTATTTGATGGGTCAATAAATAGATTTTTTCAGGTATATCAGTACACATGTTTCGGCTGTATAGCACTTCACATATTATAAAGTCATTATTATTATTATTATTATTATTATTTATTTATTTATTATTTTTTTTTATACAATGGAGGCCTCAAAACAGATACAAACATATTAAAAACTTGAAATACGTTTCTTTGACCTACAATTTTCTCTATACAAATATGATTGAGAAAGTAAAATTAATAAAAATCAAGAGCTAAGTTATGAACAGAAAGAAATGTCCATCTGCTTCAAATTGCAGAGATCTCAAGCCTCACGATCCTCCAAGATGTGGATATATGAAGGAGCTTCTATTTGCTAAGCTTGTGTCAGTGACTAGGCTCTGCCTGAGCTTGTAGGCTACTTTAACAAATAAACTTTTTTTTGAGGTTAGAGTTCGAAATTACATTTTTGACAATAACTTTGCTAGTTGTAAAGCGGTAGGTTTGGTAATATTACATGCAGACTTGAAATCTGGACATTTAAATCTAAATTAGTGTGTTATAGGTTGAATAATACACGAGATAAAACAAAAAAACTGTTTAAAATAGCCACCATTTTGACTTTTCAATTTAATTTTTCTGAATTTTGATAGGGTTTTTTTATGATGTTCCTATCTTAATTTTTGTGGCCATTATCATGCTTACAAACAACAACGGGAGACGGAAGCCAAGTTGAAAATCACTTTTCCGGTTTCTTGAAGCCATGATACGTGATGATCAGACAAAGAAAAATGGAGGTCAAAATTTTTTCCAATTATCAAACTTACCCTATAATTCATATACTGGTTAAATAAGAATAACATATTTAAACAACACCATATATATTATGGTACAATGAAGTCTTCAAGATCCCAAAATTACCTTTTGGGTAAGATTTTAGTTTGTACATGTCACAATGAATTTAAAACTAGTAGAGTGATAAATGACATATTTAAATGATTATGTTTAACAAGTTAATCATATTTATCTCTTTGTGTTGTTCGATCTTGTCTAAGGAGATGTCTGGAGTTATATAATTATGTAAGGTTAATATAACATGATGGCACTGAAATTGGAATAGTGAGTAGTGATTGGAATTGTATATAATTTGTTCATCACTAAATTTGTATTTATATTACATTAATAACAAAGTTATTCCTTGTTATAGGTAGTGAATATAACAATTTGCATTATTTCATATTTTAGTATGTTATTAAAATCTAGATCAACACTTTTTTTAGTCTAGAGCTAGAACCTTCTTTTACATCTTTCTAATCAGTTCTCTCTCTCTCTCTCTTAACCAACTCTTGTTCCCTTCCGAACCCTGACACTATTAGAGTGTTCAAGGGCTAGGGGTCATTATTTTATATCCTTTTCTTCATTTTTTAATAAAATGATGTTGACTGTTTAGTTTTTTGTTTTAAATAACAAAAAAAAAGTTTAGATGTAAAAACCCACATTACATGAATTAAGAATAATAACTTCCATTACAAAGACAGCCACATGAAGTTCAGCATATCATAACATGCTACATTAACAATCTATGTAATAAGAAAATAATTTATTTTCAAACTATTTATTATATTTGTGATAACAGGTATATCCAGGCTTTTCTTATATTTGCGCAGTGGGTAGCCTAGGCATTCAACATTTTAGTACAAAGGTGGGAGGGTTCAAAAGATTAAACATGTTATATTATTGCTTCATAAATTACTTTTTTCTTGACTTGAAAATGTGCCTTTAGGTTTATTTTATTATTAGTTCAAAGAAATGTATCTGGATTTATCCTCCAAATCAGTTTTCATAAAGTCGAAATGTAGCTAAATTGCTTTCTTCCTTGTTTTCATACTCAAAAACGGTAAATTCACCTCTATTTCAACAAATTCCTCAGGCCCATTTTAAAGATAAATATACGAGAATTGCTGGTTTGTATTGTAAATATAAGCTAAGCTTAGTCGAGAAAAAAAAGTGACCATGTCATAAAAATAACCGAATGTGTTGTTTCCTCTCTTATTGTTTAACTTCTCGGTCGAAAAAAAAGGGAAAAACAAAACTTAGGGTTAGAATGAAACGAGAGTTGATCAAAAGAGACCTGAAAGGAAGTTGAAAGAGCCCGATTTAACCCAATACCCAATAATTCAACACTACATGAACAACGATGTAAATCCAATTGAGGTACTTCGGTTGCCATAAACATATTTACTAAGAGAGCCCCTGTGAGGATAATTGAAAATAACACTATCTGTTGCCACTTAGAAGGGCTGATAGCTTATTTTAACAATGTGGTTATTAAACCCCCTAAATAAGTGTTTCTAATGTCCAAACCTAGCTCACTTCCCTCCAACCGAAAACGATAGTCATCCCATTTAAAAAATTTCATCGTTCTGTCTATTTTCTTGATGAAACTTACAAATATACAAGAATTGTATGTCTAATAACTTCATATAATACTGGCACATTAACTATTTCATAACAAATCAATATAAAAATCACAACATGCTTATAAAATATAAATAACCAGAAAGTAACAGACATGATCACTTACCTAATAGATCCAGCATCGCTACCAGAAGATGGTTCAGTCAAACAGAAAGCTGCATACTCTTTACCTGTAGATACACGAGGCAAATATTTAGCCTTCTGTTCCGGTGTTCCAAACAACAGAATACCCTGAATTCAACACATAATGCTTCTTTTATAATATTGTAAACATTACAGCCACATATATCTGCTGCCACTAACAAAAATACAAAATATATGTATACTAGAAATATTTTACTTCTGAGTTTATAGGGTTTTACTGAATAAAAAGTTTTAAGTGAAAAAGTGTGGCATTAAAAAGTGAAGGCTTAAATTAAACAAAAATAGTGATCGATGGAGATGTAACATTTATCATGAAACTAGTATCTTTATATTACCAATCTAAGAAAACAATGAGTATTCTGCTTATACATACAGGTCAGGTCCACTAGAATCTTTGGGGAAAAAAAATTTAGGTTTTCCTTTACAACTACTACATATTCGTATTAACTACTGAAAAAAATTAAAAAACTTCCTTTTTTCTCAAACTTTTTTAGGCTGAGTTTAATTAAATTGTTAATAAACTTTAATTGCCATTCTTAGCTGAAATGAATTCCAACAGTTGACTCTTTGATTATTTCTTAACAATTTCATTTAAGCTGTATTTATAGGGTATAAAATAAATCATTGTGCAAGTGAAAATTATACAAAACAAGTGATAGATTCTGTATCAGCTTGATGCTGAGTGCATGTAGAGTGTAACAATAAAGACTTGTAGATAGAACTAGAGAAGAATGATTCTTTGCCTTGGACAGTTGTCAACTTGGCAACAATGACTGCATATAGAATGTAATGTGAACTCTTAATCATAGAGATAGAAAAATACCCTTAGGATTTTGCTCTAGAGCAGTATTTTATTTCTGCCACACTCTGTTTCAAATGTGTCTCTCTTTCAAAAAAAAAACATTTATAAAGCAACATTTTTAATCCAATAATTATTTACCTTAAATCCAATAGACTGATGAGCTCCGAGGGTAATACCCACAGCTAAATCATGAGCTCCTACAATTTCAACCAGTCTAGCATACTGTGTGTTTGTGAGACCTAGACCTCCTAAATCTTGTGGTACTTGCAAAGCAAATGCTCCTAAATCCCACAACCCATCAAGAGTTGTTGGCTCTACCTTTTCATCAACATCATTTTTAGCAGGATTATTCACTTCCTAAACAAAGGAAATATACAAATTGAAATACATATGTAAGAAACAAAGTATTGTTCCATGATTAAATAACACAAAATACTGATCAAAACATTTACTCAATGTGTAATTTTGTATAAAATTATGTTTCCTAATATGAGACATGTTTCTAAAATAAGCGGTCTTGACATTACTGTCAATGGTGGTAATGAAGTATATTTTATGATGATGTAATAACCAGTCTTCATGACTGATATTTTGTCAGTATTTTATATGTGTTGTTGTGGTATGTGAGCAATTTTTAATAACTACGATAAATAATCCCTCCATGTTGTGGTACCGTAAGGTTCAGTTAGAAAAAATAATAGTGCTACTGAAACAAGTAGTTCATAAACAACTAGTTGAGATTTATGAGCTAGGCATTTATGAGTGATTGTAAAATTAGGCAATGGTGTCATTTGTTTAGAAACAGTTGAAGAAATGTTCATGAGGAAGAGTGTAGTGGCCAATCAACAGTAATGAGTGGGATGGTTTAGTAGAAAATGTGAACTTGAAAATCTGCAATTTTTAGCTTTTGACTTAGCTTTTCATTTTACTAATGTTTCACGCCCAGTAATTTGCAACAGAGAACCTTCATTACAAAAAAATGTGCGTCAGATGCGAAAAACATTAACTGACACACACGAATAGAAACACGTGACTTCAGCTCGAACATTTTCCCAATATTTTGTTGTAAGCAGGTATAGACGGTTTGAACACTGGAGATGGAACCTGGATTTCATCATAAATGTCAAGTCAAAACAGTAGTCAACACAATTGAGACACTCATCAACTCTGAAAGAAATGAAATTTAAGCAAGCACACGCCTAAAAGAAATGGTAGTACTGTTTTTTGGGTTAAAAAATGATTGTATTAATTAATTTTTGTAGAACAAACTATTAATGCTGAAGTGTGAAATGTCCACAAGCTTTAGTTACTTTCCTCAGTTGCAAGCAGCATGCAACTAAGGATCAACATGTTGATTTGTGCAGAGGGAAGTTTAAAGTTGTTAAAGCATTATCTTGGTTAAGTAATTTGATGTAAAAACTCTAGAAACTTTGACTATGGTTTGGCAACTTTTGGTGGAAAATTGTTTTCCCATCAGCTTAGGATTTTGAGTATAATTTGTTTTTTATTTACAAGAACTGCATCACTTTAAAATGTTTAGTTCACAACAGAATTCTTGTTTCAAATTACTAAATCACTTTTACTTTTATTTTATACTTAATATAACAGAAAGTGTAACTATTGTTAGAACAATAGAAATAATTACAATGGAAACCAAATTTGAAACTAAAAATATTTCATTAAAAATTATGAGAACAACATTAAATTGTAATCAAACATAGTATTGTACATATTGGAAATAAAACAATGACTACCGTAATCGTACTAAATATGATGCCGCCACACAAAGTGTTAATAGTAGTTTGGTTTAAGAAAATTATGTTCTTCAATAACTTACAACATATAAGCTGAGTTAAACAGAGAAAAAGGCAAACAACTAATGATGTCAGAATTAGTTTATAATATAAGTAGACAATTATAAAAACTTAAGTTTATATACTAGATATGAAAAAATTACCTCAAAAAATTTGGAAACCGGATCAACTAACATTTTTAATGTGTCTGTCTGTTCATCAGTTAGAACATCAGGATATGGAAACACTTGAGATGCTTGTAAATTGCCTCTAAATAAATTCATCGTAAATGACTGTGATTCCTTGACTGGGGAAGATTCTTTTGGTTTTCTTTCTTGGGCCTGGTTTGTAGCAAGTGAAGGCGTAGCAAGACATCTGAAAAAAAGAAAATTAAAATTTGCACTGTAAATATTTCTGATAATTTAAAATTTTGTAAACATTAAACTGGCAGTAGTGTATGAAAACAGAGGTTGGCAAGATGGAAATAAATTTCAAATATTAGTTTGGTATTTATAATTACTAGTTCCATAACTTTTTTATGTATAAAAAACATAAACTATGAATATAGGCTAATAGATTATTTTTACAAAATGCTTCAGAAGCCCTCTCAAGGGGGGGGGGGGGAATTCAACAACAACATAGGGCTTTGTCTTTAAGACAGCTTGACTAATCAAAATCCAGAAACAATTTTTTTGCACTATAACTAGCTTCACCAGATTCAAACTAAGTATAACTGATAATGGACTATATATAATGGACTATAACTGATAATGGAGTATTATTATATCAGAGTACAGAAATGTTCTTTATCACTTAATTGTAGATCGGTTTAAATACTTGGATATAGTCTACTGAATCAATACTCAAATTAGCCTACCTAGGCTAAGTTGTTTAAGATTTTTGTTTCACTTTTTAAATTGCTTTGTTGATTTATAGGCAAAAAACTATTGTCTTAACAAAAACAGACCATAAAACATTGCTCAATACAAAACCTATAACTTTTCCAAATTGTGAAGTTAAGGTAGGCTATAAGAAAATATATAGCTCTCGAATAGTCTTGGAGACAGAAGAAAACAAGAGAATTGTTCAAAAGAAACTTGATAAGAAACCTTAAAGAAGGGGTGAATCCAAGACTAGATGAAGAAAGTGTTAGATCCAGCTACAGTGCTTTGGATAGTACCGTTCCGTATCCACTATATACGTGAGCCCCTGAGAGAATCCTTGTTTTATAATCACTGAGACTAATATAAATGGGCAATCATTACAACATAGAAAAAATGGTACTTACGTATTAACGCCACCGCAGCAACTTTGCGCATATATATATAAGGTTTGGCCAGGTGTTTATGTGTGTATAGCTACCTGGCCAAATCTTATATATATATATATATATATATATATATATATATATATATATAATTATATGGCAAAGTAAGCAAATATTGGTGCATATATATATGCGCAAAGTTGCTGCGGTGGCGTTAATACGTAAGTACCGAAAAAATCTAAAGCTAAAGTGAGATTTGAAACTAAGAATACCAAGGATCAAAACTAATTCAAAAAGACACATTAGCTTGCAATGATTCCTAATATCTCTTTATCAAAGTTAATTTATCAGACCTAATTAACTCTAAATAGGGTATTATTAAAGACTTTTCACGCTATAGGTAGAGTCAACTGTAGGCCTACTAAATTTCAACTAGGCCTTATCATAAAAAAATCATAAATTATACTAAGCCTCCGAAATATAACAAAAGGTTAGGATTGGAGGTAGGTAATTACCTACTTAGTAAGTCGATATAAAGATTTTTTTTTAAATTGTCTAATTTTTTTACTAATTACCTTATTTTGAAATTGTAATGTAACATTTAAATGCGGAATTCACTTTTCACTGAAAAATTAAAAATCTAAAAGTACCAAATTCACGTATGCATAAGTTATGTAGCCTACACATCGCAATGGGAATTTGTAAGCTAAAAGTGACTTCTAAAAAGTATCTTTAAAAGCTTATTTTAAAAGAAAGTAATTATTTAACTGTGAACTTTCAATATAAAAACAAACAAAAATAATTTTGAAAAGTTAGAATACTGTGTAATACCTTTGTATAATATAAATAGTTTGACTACATTTTTACCGCTGACATACGAATATCAATTAATAATAAGATTCACGTATCATAATGACGTTTTGCGCATTATGTCTTATGAGTAGTTTTTAATAAAACATATTTTTCCATAAAATGTTATTTGTGTCATTTAGACCTATCGGGGTGTTAATATTACGGATAAAATGCATGAAGACCAGACACACGATTATTAATTGAAAATATTAGTTTAGAAAAGATAGCCTACTTTTGTGAAAAAGTTTATTTCAACGTAAAAAAAAATCATTACAATTTCGAAATAAAGAATGTAAGCCTAGTAAAAGAAGAAGACAATTTTAAAAAAATAATAATCTGTATATTGACCTACTAAATAATTACCTGGAGATAATATTATAAGGTATAGGCTATTTATATTTTGTTTAATTAAATTAAACTTAATCTAACCTATAAAATTTAGAATACGGAGTGAAAAATTCCCATAAAAAAATACCCTAAGTTTCCCACACATCCATGCTATGGTCACAGTACATATGAATTGAAAACTTCAAAATGCACTATGTTCTTTTAAGTATAAAAGATGGCAAATTATCTTACAGGAAGGATAGTAGGAAAACAAGAAAGTTAAGCAAAGTGAAGTAATATACAACATAATAACTGATAATTATGTATTGTAACTCACGGGGCGATTTAGTTAAGAAAAATGTGAAAATCGGTTACTACCTACCTTAATTTAAAACAATCAGATCATATTTGATGTCGGAAGACACTTTTAAAGTGCCAAAATACATTATTTACGTTGAAAATGAAAAATATAAAAGTAGGAACTTAACTTGAAAGTAACAAATTGACCTCTCCATATGGTTTTGGTAGGTTACGCAATGGGACGACAATCGTATATCAAATAATGCGCATTACATGTCATCTGGCAGCTTAATATTATTACGTTTTATGATTGAAGAATAGGTAATGAGAAATAGCAATCTAGTTAGTAATAAAAAAAAAATTAGCAAACTCCGGCAGACATTCACTAAGTTGATGAATGTACCCGCATCTAAGTATTATCATAGGTATACCTACTAACCTCAACAGACCTGAAATTTCGTACTTTTATATTGCTTATTTTGGATTTAACTAAGGATTTTGGTACTTTAAAAGTGTCTTCTGACATCAAATATGATCTAATTGTTTCCAAATAAGGTATGTAGTAAACTATTTTCACATTTTTCTTAACTAAATCACCCCATGAGGTACAATATCCTAATTACCTAATAACTAAAGCTTGGGAGTTATAGGCCTACTGCACTACACTAGGTTTAGAGTGCAATTGATTGTGGGAATTGTGAGCAATAAGGTTAAGATCAACATTAATACTTTATGAAAAGGAAAGAATATAAACCTGTGGGTCATTCAATATTTTGTAAACTATAATTACAGTTCAATATGCTAATTATAATAAGCCCAGACCTTTATTCTAGAGCCTATCTTTATTAAACATACCTCAGTTGTTGAAATTTGAAATAATTCACTGCATTGGCTTTTCTTGATACGACTTGCATAACACTTGGCATAAACATTTTAAAATTAGAAAGGACAATGAATGTCTTATTTGTTTAATGTAAAGAAATTGAAAATATAGTTAGTATACTAATTAAAGTACAATAAGAGCATAAAACTTCGTAACCTAAAAATATTAGAAAACGCTGAAACGTAATTTCCAAAAGTTGGAGTCGTTATTTGTGCAGAAACACGGAAATAGTTGACTGAATTTTAGACTTTAACCTTTTTACAGCACTCTAATCGAGGCTGACAACTAACAAGTTCATTTCACAAATTAGCCTACTAACAGCTGTGACCCACATGACAAAGCACTTACAATATTAAAAGGATAAAATCACTTTTCTATAATTTAAAACTTCTTATAATATAATCTATACCGTCTATTGATAAAGTGAAAGTCTGAATTCGATTTGACAAACGTCAATGTTAGTTATTTACATTAATGGCCTAAGGCTTATAAAATCAACAAATCATCAGATGATATACACATGCATAGGGTATAGGCCATAGGCCGAGCCCAGGCAATAGGCAATAGGCATAGATAAATTTGTCGTTTGTCATCCTCTGATACTGTTAAAAAAATTGATGTGTTGTTGGTAGATATTCCTTTTCAAGTTTCCATCGATCTGTCAGAGATTCTGGATACTATTTGAAACAATAAAGTAACACTAAATACAGAACTTTGTGTATTCTAGGAGAAAGTAACATTTATTTTTCACTTTTACCTACCAGTATTCATATTCATGTAACGGATTTTATTTTAATTAGACAATAACTAACAATAATTAATGAGCATGTTGAATGTAGTGTGTTGTTACTTTTAATTTAATTCATTTCGTAAAGTGTAGTTAAAAAACTCCCTAAATGGAAAACAGATATTTCTTCCATTTATTCTTTTTGTTACTAATATTAAACTGTTACTTCCAAAAATATTGTAACCATTGGCAACAGGAATGTTTTTAAAAAAAATTTTTTATATAGTTTAAAGGTGAAACACCTTTCCCTCAACATCACCTTATAAAAAGGAAGAAAATAACATAAAATATAGACCCTTAGCCCTTGATACCATTAGGGTCAAAAAAGAACAAGAGTTGATCAAGAGAGACCTGATAGGAAAGATGAAAAAGAGGGATCTAACCCAAGACTACATGAAAAAAGGTGTAGTCTACCAAGGACCTTCAACATTGCCAAGCCTATACTCACTATAGTAAGGAGATGAACAGTATTTGAATATTTACATTGTGTTTAAAACCATATTTAGATAATGAGAGGAATAAGCCTAATTAAAAAAAGGATAGTATGTTATACTATGTGGGAAGTGGGGTATTTACGAGGTTGCCATTAAACAGGTTTTTTAGGACATTTGAAAATACTTCCTTTTAGATATTTGTATGTGTATAAAGTACGGTAACTTACTTGCAGATTTTTACAGTTAATATTTTACTCAAAACAAATTAATCACTTAAGAAAAAATTATGTTTACATGCCTTAAATTTATCCATCCTATAACTCCTATTAGGATGATAGAATGATGACTGTCATTGAAATGTACACAAGGGTAATAAAATAAACATAACTGGATTTAACTTTAATGTAATAGCAGATATTTCTTGTTGAAACTCCATATTCAAGGATAAAATAAAGCAAAAGCTTAGTTTCAAATATTTTAATAATATAAATGAGCTACAATTGTTTCGCCTTGCAGCATCATCGGGCAACTTAAAATATTTGAGACTTTAAGCTTTTGCTTTATTTTATACTTGGATAACTGGATTTATTACAGTCTTAGTTTTGGTGGTTCAGGTAATCCTTTTCCAAAGGCCTAAATTATTCAATTTTTTGTATAGAAATTCAGCTATGGTAGATTACATTTTCATTTCTCAAAAACTATAAAAATAGCTTTTTTGGATAAATGATATTGAATATTCTTTTCATAATGTAGATGAGCTTTTTGGGTAAGTAATATGAGAAAAGAAGTGAAAAGGGGCTTTTCCTAATTAGTTTCTTTTTATACAAGTTAGAGATTTTATATTTTTATTAGTAATAGTTTAATGATATGTTTGTATGTACATATTATTGTAAGTTTAGGACACAGCCTATTTATGTCTAGATAGGAGATACAGTTTTATCTTACTATATATCGCCACCTTACCTGACCTTCTAATATAAAAATTCGTGTACAAACCTATTTTAATGTGTAATTCACTTATATTAAATGGACCTTAACCTAGAAAAGTTGAAAAATTTTTTTTGTGTGAAAAAAGTTAGCTCAGCATTGAAAACCTATTGACTTAAAAAAAAAAATCGCCAAAAAGACCAGTTGCAATCACAGTAAACAAGCTACCCACTAAAGTTCTGAAATATTTTGTAAAAACTGGTCATTTTCTCAATCAGACCAATTTGTTGGTCAGTCCATATTTTTCAAAAAATACTTACAGCTGTTCTATCTTATTATTACAGAACAAATATTCTGATGTAACACTGTGTACCATTAATTGATTAAGTTTTAAGTATGAATGTGCAACAAAATGAAGTTGAATGATGGCAGTAACAACAGGTCAAATAAAACACACAGTCATAGGAAGCCGTTTCGCACAGCACGCATACGCATATATTTACAGGTTACAATATACATGAAAGTTATACTAAGTACGTACAATTATTACAAATTATATATATATATTTTGTTGATTACAAGTTTTGTTATTAATTCTACAGGATTACAGAATATATATGCATAAAAGAAGAGCAGTTTATGGTTTATAACAGGCAAGACAGGAGTGTGGCCATTATTTAGTTATTTAATGTTTGAAATAAATTTTACTTTAGCAACTGTTTTAAGTTACACAAAAACTAAAGACAAAAAATGTTCCAAATTCCCCAAAACATTAGAAAACAGAGTTCATCAAAATTTATATTTCATGTTTTTCCCCACACACAACTGAAATGGCATAGTTGTTACATGGTATTTAAAAGATGAAAATTACACAACTTTTAATTAAATAAATTTTTAATAAAAAAAATCAGACTTCCATGCAAAATCTATTTAGCCATTTAGGGCTGTAGATGTGACTGGAAATTTTAACAAAATACAGGAAAGAAAAAAACATTTTACATTCAAAATTAACCTTTATCCTATCTAATTCCCAAAATCAGGATTTGTAATGTATAAACAACAAAAACAAACGTAATATGTAAATCATATAAATTGGTTTGGTTGTAGATGACTGCAAAATTGTATAGTTATGACTGTTATTTGGAACTGTGGTCACCCATATTTAATGTTTAAAAATAAAATTTTGTTTAGTCTGAAACTGAAATATAACAAGTTAGTGTGAACCACAACTTGTTAGCTGACTTATTTTCAAAAGCTATTTAAGTACGGTTTCATCCTTCAAATGAGTTGCCCCTATATAAACCCAAGTAACTTCAATTCAAATGCCAATAACACACTTAAGAATAAATTAAGCAATGCAATTGAAGAAAAAGAAAGTTACAACTAAAATGGAATTTATAATATTAGTGTAATGTTTATCTAACGCTATTGGGTAGAACTTACAATAACATAGCAGCACAGTGTCAACAAATTACAAAAGAGGATAGAGCCTACATGTAGAGAAAAGGGGTGACGGTACTTGGGGTATGAGGCAATTTCTTTAAAGGACAAAGCAGTACACAAATAGTTTTTGAAAATGTAGTTCATCCAAAGTGTTAGCAGCAGTTAAGACAATGCTAGCAGTGGGAGAAAAATGTAGTACTCAAATCAATTATATTAGCAGAAATGTATAATACGTTTGCTAGTAACCACAAGAAAACAGAAAAACTATTAACAGTGTGAACAGCTATTAGGAATATATCAGTTAGTAGCCCCACAATACAGAGTAGAAAGCAATGTTTATAAGGAACAAAATTTGACACTAGAGCACTGTTTTTATTGAGTTGATACCCAAGTTGGTTTATTAAAGAAATTTTATTTACCGTTTCAAAATGGAGCTACATTACGTTCAACTTAGTGGGTAGCTACAAAGAGAGTAGGGAGACAAAATAATATTTTATAAAAAATCAGTGGAAGAGATTTTAAAAACTGATTTTTTTTTTTATTAGAGAACATAATAAGTAACAATGTTTGGTAACTTCAATAGATTTATGTGTTGATATAAAGACTTACAGGTTTTCATGTGTTGATAATTGTTGTGTATATTATTATAAGTCCAGGAGAATTGTTCTTCCTGAGAATAACTTTTCCAAACAGTTCATTCTTATAAACAAATTTTACTTTTAAGAAACTAATTCTTAAATGGAAAAGAAGGGAAGGGAAAGTTGACAAAATAAATAATAATAATAAAATAACTACTCATCTGATTTGGAAAATTCTTTTGTTATTGATAAGCTTATTTTGATTAACTTCCCATAACCCCCAATGCTATTTTTCATTCTATAGTCGAAAAATTACAAAAGATGAAATTAGATCCTCGATAAGATGAATTTTGTTGGTTTCTGGAAGGTGAAATAATTGATAAAGGGTGTGTTGGAATAAAACAAAATTTTACCATAAATGGTCAATATTTTTGAAAAAATAAAATAAAATAATTGATGCAATATTTTTTCCTATATAAAATCACAGTTTTTAAAGACGAAATTTGGTTTTTCCCCTTTTGTCATATGAGCTAGAAAATAAACAATATCACTTTTAAATCCAGTCTTATCAGTTGTGTCTAAATTGTTATCTAAATATTTGTATTTAGAAATATTGGTTCTAAACCTTTGCGACAAGAGGAACTAGTTCATAATCCTGTGTCATATTTGGATAGTTAAAATGATGTTGAAATAACTAGTTACGGGCGTGTTACTAATATAAAACAAAATTATAGCTTACATGTTCATTCTTTAAAAAAAAAAATAATAAAAAAATATCGGTACTACATATTTTGTCTTCTAAAATCCAGTTTTTCAAAATAAAATAATACAGAACAAATATAGTTTTTATAAGCATGTAAATTTACTTGGCCTGTTTAGTGTTAAGGAATGGTTTGGTCACTTTGCTTTAAGTGAATGAAAAGTTTATAGTTTATTTTTATCTTCAACCAATTGTAATATTAATTATGGCACCAATGTTCCTCAGCATTATGCTGATACGCTAACAAGATACTTTAATTTTTGTGTATCGGTTGTTTGCTGAGCTTGTAAATAGGTATAAGCAGATCGTCAGACTGCACTCACGTAATACCTATTGAAAATTATTTCAAACAGTCATTTTTATAAAAATTTTAAAACTTTTTTTAAACAATCATATTCGATGAATAGTAAAACTAAGTATATCTGCTAAATTTATCTAAAATTACATCTACACTTTACTGCACTTATAAAAAGAAAAACTTGAAAAATATACCGCAAATAACATTATTTTTAGTCGTAACTTTTATTTTTCATCACAGAAAAAGACTAAACAATGTTTTACAACATGGGGGGGGGGGGAGTAAAACTCATTTTAAAAACAACACTAGCAAAACATTCCTTCATAATATTGAACAACCAATACACATTGTAACATTAAAGGCATCTATTACGTATAACACTGCAATTATATTATTGTTTTGTAAGCCGTGGAAATGACAGAAGTAAATAAGTACCAATTACATTAAAACTAAAGTTATCTATAGTACATTATGTCAGCAGTCTTTAAGGTAACTTATATTTTGTGTTAGACATGAACTGTGCTCTGTTATTTACAACTGGAAGAACATAACCTTAAATCTAAAGTAACTGTTAGTTGTTATTTTCAATAATACAAATAAAGGTCTTTTTTTCTACAGATACAGAAATAACCGTATACTTTACTATAATGAGTTACAATATTTGTTGCTTGTTACAGTGTTGATTTTGTGCATAACATTTTGTGTATATATTATATTTATCACATTAGTGATAGGAATGGGTATCATATCTAACAGAAATAACCGTACACTTTACTATGAATTACAATATTTGTTGCTTGTTACAGTGTTGATTTTTTGCATAATATTTTGTGTGTATATTTATCACAGTATAGTGATAGAAATGAGTATCATATCTATGAAATTGTCTTAACTTTAAAAGATGGGATATATGGGTGACTCCCGTATAAAGGATAGGTTTCTAGAAGTTAAATACAACTGCTTCCCTTGGACCAAAACATGCTTCATAAACATTCCTCCTCCTCAACAAAAGCTTTTTCCAAACTGTTTAATTTTATAAACATGATATTTATACGTATATTTCATTTTCAGCAATTTTTTCACCCTTAATTTCAAATATGTTTTTGCCCCATTTAATCATTATTACTGTTTCATCACACAGGTAGACCTGTTTATTATGTAGAATAGTCTGACTATATTGCCCGTTATTAGAGAAAATTAAAACAAGTTTTAATTCAAAATAGTAAATTGATTTAACCCTGCAACGCCCAAAACATAATTATAATATTTTATAAAGTAGTTTATTGGGCCAAACAACCAAAACTGTATTTTTATATAAAGGTTTCCTAGGATCGCTTTTGTACAAAAAATAATCATCATATTGCTATGATTTTAGCACCAATAGATAGGAGAAGAATCAAACTTTTAATATTAGTCCACATCGTTGGTTACCATTTAATTTCATTCAAAAAAGATTACTATCATTGCAAGAGTTCAGCTGATACAGGTTACAGCTGAGTGTGGATTGAGTTTGACTGTTATACTGTAGTCCTATACTTGTTTGTTTATTTTCCATTTAAGTTGTGTTTTAGTACAATTAATCAACTTAATTATATAATTAATGATGTGTAACTTGAATTCAAGTAAACTTCATTAGCTACTAGAAAAAATTGAGATGACAATGAAATATTAGACGTTGACAAGGCCTAGCCACATCAATGTCTGATATTTCACTGTCACCTCATTCTTTTTTCTAGTAGCTAATGGAGTCTAGTCATAAGATATTTGACGATAAAACTTCAAGTCGTTTCTTTTGGGATCTTATTTTACTTTACCAAAATAAAATAACTTTTAAAAACTGTGGATTTTTTAATTATAAACAAATAATGCTTATTTTGTATATTACAGTTTTCTTTTTTCATGTCAATAAATTTGTGCTACATCTTGTAAAACTTGGAATATATTTTTTGATTTTCTTACTCTTTGATTTCCCCATCCCTGAAAAAATTGCAATAATTACAAAATATATAAAACAATCACATAGAAATATTCTGAACAAAATGATATACGAATGTTTGACTAAACACTTGTAACGTATTAGAAAAAGCTAGCCCTACAGGGTGAAGAATAACTGGAGGAATGTTTATGGAACCAAAATGGTTTGGTTTGAAGGATGACTAGTTGCCGACATACTACTTTATTTTCTTTAGTTCCTGAAACTTATTATTTTAACAATTATAAATATTGACAAAATATCACCAGGGATTACTTCTAGCTATAATCTAAATATAATGCTAAATACATCTGAGTGCATTTCTTGTACCCTGAGTGTGACTTGGTTACGCACTATAAATATATCAAGAATGGAAATACCTAACCTTCACCTCATACAACCAACAAACTTGCCCATACTATTTTAAACAGTATATTTGTGACATTAATTACGAGTGTGATAACACGAATATACATATATAATTTGAAAGAACATGAGGGGGAGGGGTGTCATGATTGGTGCTCATTAAATGGTCCCAACTTTGTCATGAGGATGGTTCCAAGGTGGACTTGCTTATACTAAAATGTTGGACATTGAATCCTTCAAGATGATTTGACATTTTAAGTTTCAAGGCCTGCAACATGTGTTTACATAGACACAGAATTATGAGGTTCAGTAAAGATTGGGTAAAAGTACAACTGAATCTTGTGTTTAGCCTAATTTCATAAGTCTATATCTATGAACAGGTCTAATGATTACCTTATTGAGAGAGGGGGGTGGGGGAGAGGGTGCAGAGACGTTTGTCTGGTAGTTGTATAGAATACTCAAACTGAAAATTCAAGACAATTAAACATGATGTGGCCATGAATTTTATACTTATATCATCCTTTAGCACTTACTAACATTTTGTTTTTTGATTGTATTTAGTTTTATATTTTTTAAATTCAAGATATGACAACTCTAAACACAACTTTTGTTTCAAATTTCAACAAAATCAGACAAACTGTCAATACATTATAGGGTATTATCCCAATTTTCAAAATGTGTTGTAGGATGCATGGTCACCAAGGGCATCGCCAGAGAGGGGCAACCCCCCACCCCCCAAGAAAAAGTTAAAACAATTGAAGGATATTGAAATTTGAAAAATATTGAAGGAAGGAAAATGTGAAATAGAAGTTAATATTAAAGTAATTCAATTAATCCAAAGCTAGTTTTATACTTACTTTTTAGCTTAATTGAATGCTGAATCTTAGAATGTACAGGGGTTAATGTAGGAAATTTCCAGTTCTCTAGAATGCAACAAGTGGTAACACTGGGGATTAGTCTCGCTCCCACACTCAGTATCTCGAACCTTTGTTGTTTGTGCAATAGACATTCGTTTCAAGCAAGTGGTTTTACTAAAAACTATGGTGAATTGAATGAATGGATAACAGTTTTTCTGTTTTACTTTACTTTGAGATGTATCAGGTAAGTTTCGATTAGAAATAGCTAGTTTTAAGAACTTCATTAACAGTAATCAACATCCAAAACTATTTTATAAATTTATGTTAAGACTTTCGGCAGAATTTTAGGTTAGTACTAAACTAACTTTAAAGAGTTTTTTTTCTAGCGGTTGGGTTCAATTCAGAGAAGTCTGTTAAATTAATTTAGAGTATCATAAATAAAAGGGATTGCAAACAATTTACTATACTGTACGAACATGAAACAAATTATCTAATATAATAAAACTACAGGTGGTCAACTAAGGGGTAAAATTGATGGATGCATATGCTGTTTTCAATGATCCCCTTCACTTTAGAAAGGAATCAGTTGATATAGTTTTAGAACTGCTCCAAGAAATGCAACATACATATTTATCTTATGAAGTACAAAATTAGGTTATAGATACAATGCACTACAGTACTTAGAAATGAGCTAGTAAACAATATCAAGATTAATAAAATATTTTCTATTATGGTAGATGTTGGTAATATCGAGTAACTATCACTTGGTGTTAAGTTTTATGACAGGAAAGACGAGGCCATAAAAGAAGATGTTTTGGGTTTTACACCCCTTCAACATGGACTTGATGCTGAAACCATCGCAACCACTATTATTGATACATTGATGAACTGTATTAAACTTCAGATGGCTGCAGTATGAAGGCTGGAGAAATCATAGGTGTGCACAAAAGAAACAGGGAAAAATTCCCTATGGATAATTATTTTCACTGTGCCAGTCATAGACTTAATTTGGTGTTCAACGATTTAAGTTCACAAATTAGAAACACCGTGTAGCAACAGGTGAAGAAGTCACTCAATTTTATATAGAGAAAATTCACAATGAAGGGCAGTAAGGTAAGGTCGTTACAAAACTTCTTTAAAACAAGAAGGACAGAAAAATATACAAAATCGAGTAAGACGTTTTACCAAAAGTTTGTTGATGGACTTCATGCACTTTTCAAATGAAGGAAATAGAAACGCTCAACAAAGTGTTTTGAACATCAGCCATTTGTATTGTGTTTGGAGATTGTAGCCAAATAGGCTACTCAAAAAAATTAGAAATAGTAGCTCAGATATAACAAGGTCTAGAAGTTGATCTAATGCACATTGGTGTGTTTGATGCTGACAGGAAAAATGAATTCAAAACTAAAATGAAAAATGTTGAAAACACAGCTGAAGATTTAGACTCACACTGATTAGACCTTGTGTAGCCAAAAAGCTATTGACCGTTCTAATATACAAAGAGAAAATATAGGATACTATTATAGAAGATCTGTTTTCATACCCTATTTAAACTCCTTTATTGAAGTTTTAAGTGAGAGATTTTCCAAGAAAAATCAAGCATCATTCGAACTTTTTAACCTCCAAACAACATATATGAGGACACCGACAAGAAAAAAATATGGACACTCCTTGGAGGTAATATTTGCTTGTTATGTGGCCCAGCCAAGGAGCCCACCAAATAAAAACTATAATAAGTATAAATTTGGATGTAATGGGAAGGGATTCTAAATAATAAAATATTAATTGGCACTTGCAATTTTGCTGAGCAGTGCAAGATTACGTAGAAGGGGGGAGAGACAAGGAGTGGAGGGCTTGAACTAGCAAGCTAGGAGAGAGTCTGTTCCGAGAGCCGCGAGAAGGAAGTTGAACGGCAGACCGCTATGGGACGAGGTCAGTCCATTTTCGGCCACATGTTATATAATTAATCGATATGCTTTTCGGCCACTATTAAGGCTTTATCTAGCCGTTGTTTTTTTAATAAATTATAATTATTTCTGTAATCTTCTAATTAGGCGCTAAAATAAAAGAGAACATTTAATTTAACTTGCGTTGCGTGCGTTCATTAGCATCCTAACCCGACTCCTTGGCCCATCCTGACAAGATTCGGCTAAAGGGTACACGGTCTCCAGCCAGCCGGAGCTTCCAGCTGGCCAAAAGAAGTGGAGACAGTCACAGTTATATCTGTCGTCTAGACAAATTTATAGCAGAAGGATTCTTTAAGGTGTGATCTTTGGGCTTGTGAAAATGTTAGTGCTGAAAGTTTAAGGAACATCTGCTTGGTAGAGAAGCTGAAACACAGTCATGTCTTCTTCTTGCTCAATGATTGAAAGATCTTTAGGTCTGAAAGATCTAACTATTTTATTTTTTCTTCTTTAAGGTAATATGTCCTATATTTATTATTTTTAAAAGAATAAGACAATTTTATGTATGATAGCGATTTGAAACCACAATCTCTTTTTATTTTAAACCATTTTTTTTTTATCAACATTAATAATAATAATAATAAAATATGAATATAATTTCTTCAAAGAAAGCAAACAAATAATTT
This sequence comes from Aphrophora alni, assembly GCA_963513935.1. Taxonomy (NCBI): domain Eukaryota; kingdom Metazoa; phylum Arthropoda; class Insecta; order Hemiptera; family Aphrophoridae; genus Aphrophora; species Aphrophora alni. The sequence goes on from OY740767.1 coordinate 130,810,934, forward strand.
GTCCTGTAGTTGTTTTGTCTAATATGTTTGATGTAATTGGTCTAATGGAAAAATCAGCTGATTTATTTACAAAATATTACAAGGTAACTAGTAACTCTAGCGGGTATAAAATCTTAAAATTCATAATCACGTTATAGTCTTCTAGTTGCTATTTTTAGAACAATTTTAATTTTATAAAATTCATTTCATATGTTTACTTTTCTAAATTCCTGTGTCTTATATTGTGTTACAATCAAGTTTAACACAATCTATTATTGACAGCTGACATTCACAAACTTTTACTGTTTTCAACACTCTGAGGGATAGTAAAGAGTTTGGAATGACGGATAATGGCGAATTCCAGACTTAGTGGACTCTGTTTGATGTCAGTTCATAGGGATTTGATTAAGAAGAAAAAAAAGAAGAACTTACACAAGATCCATTGACTTGTTTGCCATGGAAAAAAAGAAGAATTCAATGAAAAAGGATGTATAGGAAGTAGTTTTGTATTGTATTCATTAAATAAATAGTTCATGGCATTGACAGTGAATTTTGATAGCCTACTTATTTCTTCATCCTATGCTGATTACCGATCCCGGTATACATCAATAATCTTTCTTTTAGTGTACAAACACTAAATATGTCAAAAACTCTTTTCTAAGCCTTAAAAATAATTTCCCCAGACTCCCCGTTAGTATTTGACCCCCCGCCGAAATTATCTGGCAGCACCCTTGATGGTCAGTACACATTTCATGCTCCCAATAGAAATTTAATAATTATAACAAGTCAAAGTATTTATGACCTATTCGTCAATAAACTAGTCATTTTTCTAATTTAGTTATATTTTTACTACTTTCAGATTTTGGAAAAGCAGAAATTACAATTTTGTACCGTTGAAAATAATAAAATAAAATATCTGAAACTATAAAAGACTCCTACATATCAAACTTGGTTAAAATTGGCTTTAAAAGCATTTTCAGTTTATAGACAAATATATATTTATATAATACTAAACATATAATAATATCTAAACATATGTAACATATACAAACATATGTTTATGTAATATGTGTATATGTATAATTTTATAATTCCATCATTTGTTAAATTCTGGGTATCTCAATATATGGTGACAAGATGAAAGTACCTTGCTAAAGGGGTGATTATACCAAAGAAACATTGTATAACATACAATGTTTATTCTGTGACATGTTACAGGCTACAATCTCGACTCTATTATGGAGTCGTTAAATGAACTAATATTGTATTTTATTGATGACTAGAGGTAAAGTGAATTGTTCTGAGAATATTATAAACATAATACTAAAAGATTTGATTCTGAAATTAGTGAATAACATTAAAAATAATTTTATTAAAACTTTGATATACTTTTAAAATTTATAACAGAAAAAGAAAAGGTGCCAAAATTGTAAAAATCCGTTACATCGTATTGTGTTAAGCTGCAGTTATCACATTTAGTGTGAGAGTAAAAACTACACTTTACAATTAATTATTCACACAACATAACACAGTAAAGCTTTCGGAGCAAAAGGAATGTCTCACATGGCACACTGATCACAACAGTATGCTACACGATGTTATTTATTACATGTTACACATGGTTTCTTTAGCATAACCCCACATAGAAATTGTCTCAAAAAAGAATAAATACCACATAGTTCAAAATAAACTTAGGAACGCCAATAGGCTTACTAGAATTTCATTAAACTTTTCTCAAGGATAACTTACAACGTTAAAGCAATCCGACAGCCTAAACATAACAGGAAAACATTACAACATGTCATAATTTTAATGAACACAATTACTTCTTAAAATTTTTCTACAAAGACATACAATTATTCATGCTATTTCTAGTTAGTATTCAAAAGCTTTTATATGAGAGACATCACTTATAAACTAATATTAACAAGGAAAGGATATGGGAAGCACATAATACATTATGGTATATTTACATCAATACAAAGGACAAAAGAATTTCTTTTTCTTTGGTATTAGGGAAGGGGTGGGACATCACCATTAAATAAATCTATATCTAAATATATTATGTATATAAAGAGGGCATTTAATATATTAACTATATTATATACTATATATATATTTATTTATAATATATACACAAGATGTAACAAAAACAAACTTCGCAATACATATTCTGATTCTATTCATAAAATTTATGGTTCATTGCAGTAAATGTTTTCAGTTTATCCGAAACTTTATTAACATTAGATTTAAGAAAAAAATGGAGATATCGAGTTCAAAACAAAGGAATTTAGTATGTACAAATAAAGAAATACACAGCTGATATAAGCATATTGCTTTCACTGTAAAAGCATTTAACAAGTCTAAACTCTGTGAGGGTTAAAACCTGCACACAAAATTATAATTTCTATACCAAACAATTTCAATTTTTTGATTTTGAATATCTAATGGTATAGTTAATTACAACAACTATAACAGTTGAATGAAAACTTGTATTTTTAAATGCACTGTTAAATATAACAATACAAAATTTGATCTAAATAATATTTATATACATTTCTCAATTAATTAATATTGACAGATCATATCATTATCGGAAAAATGTGCAATGAAGTTTTTGTCATGACAGGTTTTTTGTTACACTTTGTGTACGTGCAACAAGACACTCTCAGTACAAGTTCTTAACATAAATAGAGAGTACAGTTGTACTGCACAATGAAAGTTTCTTAAAGTGGAAGTATTAACATCGGTATTACCTATTAAATTTTTTTCCAAATACAAGTGGCCACATTTTTAAAATTCCTGAAAGACTAAGTCTCTCTCACACACAATTCTTATGAAATTGGTTTTTCATGACATTATTTAAATTGTGAAAAAATTCCATTAGCTAAAATAGTATATTGTTTGGATATTTGACTTAATTTTTAAAGCTGTATTAAAATAAGTTGTGGGTCTGTATCCCAATATGAGTTGAAAATTAAAACTATAAACATCACATTCTAATTCTAAACTAATAATATCAAGCTAATATATTATTTTACCTACATAGAACTTTTTCACATTTAATGAAAATGACTTGGATATCATAAAACATAAAGTTTAAATTTATATTGTGTTGACAAGTTCACAAATGTCTCTATGGACATAATGGAACTGCTATAAATAGTTTCAGTATCATCACACCATTACTACTAGCAGATAATCATCACATTCAGTATTAGATCCATATTTTCAATTGAAGTTTAAATGAAGATTAAACTCAGGATTAACTAAAATTCACATTTTCAATTCTAGTTTAACTTTTCCAATTAATAGGCATGCAGGATTATATCTCTAGACCAGGCCTAATATTTTCAATAGTGATTAAGGCACATATTGCAAAAAAAGCATATTGCATAAACATAGAGTAACTCAGTCTGTGTTAAGCTACCTCGTAAATACTGTAACATGAGAAATCACGCTTGCTAAGACTCAATAAAATTGTAGAATTTACAAAATATTGTGTTTGGGTCTTATTTAACATGGAGTTTTACCAATTACTTAATTTAAAAATAGCTAGTTTCCCACTATCCACAGGTTTCGTACAATAATTAGTAATAGTCTATTTCATTAAATTTTCAATATTTGAAATTACTAAAATATCTATGGTTTATAAAGGCTGATCTTTACACGCCAAAAAAGAGAGAAGCGGATTTTAATCATAAAATAATCAGCTGGATAAGTGTAGACATGCCAACAGTATTGAATAACCTTAGTTTTTATAAGGATAAGTTTAAATCAAAGATTAAATTAATTCACTAATAAATTAAAATTGAAATTATGAAGCAAGATTAAAAAAAAGTTAATCCAGTTTAAGTTAGTACAATTTAAACTTGAATTGAAAATACGAGTCTTAGAGTCATATAGCATAATTTATATAAAAGCACTGTGACCTGTGTTCTAGATACCTTTATAATTACCTCCAAAAAAGCGGAGCAGCTCAGTTGGAAGACAGCACGCTTACTTTGCCACATTTAAAAATACATTGTGTTTTAAAAACAAAGAAACCTGACCACTGTATTATAAACATATATGTAATAAAATTTTTGCAACATTTGCTCATAATTTATTTTAAAGCTTGAAGGTTTGAGAAAAGTGCAATTTTTAACGGAAAATATCCATAATTTCAATGCCCTTCGTTACCATATTTACAAACTGTACAGACTGATAAGGTTGGGGGAAACATTTTGTACTCTTCATTTATAATAAAACTTACAGACAGGAGGGAGTGTTTATGTTTTGTTTTTGGTACTATCCGACAGCATATGTACAAAGCTTATAGGGAACATTCCTCTCGTAGAAGGATCACGTTCTAGAACTCCTTCCATCCAGTTCTCATCTTCTGTACTTGTACTTGTTACGAGTATAATATCACCTTCGTGAAATGATAACTCATCTTCATTATCGGCAGAACAGTCATAGAGGGCTTTACATCTCGGTGGTCCTGCATCTTGTTGTTCCAGTGGACAGAAGAAATAAGGCTGTAATCATAAGTTAAAGTCAGATCCTTACAAGTTTCATCATCAAATCAGTTTTTTTGAATAAATTTAATAATACAAGTATATTTTAATTTTATGGGAAATGTGGAGATCATATATAATAATCATTTTACATGTTATCAATTTATTCAAGCATGATGGGGGGGGATGTGTATGGAATAATACTATTATTTTACAAACTATAATGGGGAAAGAAGTACATGAGTAAATCTCAATGAAAGAATTTATATTCTACCTCAGGAAAACCAAGTAAATCACAAATAACAAAAAGATAGCTCTAATATATTATCAATAAAGGTGGTTTAAATGTGTAAAAATTCTGAAACATACAAACACTATAAATGAAAGAACTGGAAAGATCAGATATATTCTACACACTGTACTGCTCAAAATATAAATTGTATAAATTAAATAAAAGTTTTAGCACTACTAGTCACAATAAAATGTACAGTTGCTGTAGAAACTCACATTCCAATTTTAAATAGAAAGCTTTATATTTAGAAATTTCTTTCATAATACATAAGGTTCCTGTTTATTCTTTCACAATACAGTTTGGTATGCTGTTTTTTTAGGCACGTGATATACCAGGAATAATGTTTTAATTTAAGGAAAGAGTTGTAAAATCACAAAGAGAATGGAATGCTACTAAGGAATTAAACAAATTTTGAAGAGCGAGTTAGTTTGAATTGGAAACAAAGATTTGAATGTGTGTAAGGGTTTGGTGTATACTCTGAACCATCTAGGAAGGGAAAGAAAATTGAGACAAATTGGCATAGATTTGTGCACTTTACTATAAGAGGATTATATTAAAAGTAATGGTGCAAGAAATTATTTATAGCGAGGACTAGTAAAGAGTACCAAAGTATATGACAGATTGTAGATAAGTTAAGAGACTGGTGTGAGAGTCCGATGTATGTATCAGGTTGAACTATTTTGCTTAAACACGAACCTCTTGGTCATCACTTTAAAAATTAAAAAAGAAGATAAAATATACTTAGCCTTCAAATAGTGTCAGGGTTGGAGAAGAACAAGAGTTGGTCTAGAAAGACCAGATAAGAAAGATTAAAGAAAGGGATCTAACTCAAAACTACATGAAGAAAAGTGTATATCCAGTTTAGGATTCTTTGGAATTGTCACACCTGTTCTCACTATATGTGAGCCTCTGTAAGTGTTTAAGATGGTGATTAGGCTTATAATATGTAGGCTAGATTATAGGAGATTGAAATATAGAATAATTTACTTAAGAATAGTCCGGCTAAGTGGAAGTGTTTGGAGAAGTAGTTTTGGGAGGAGGTCAGTGTTCTGTAGTATATGGATTTTACCTACCACAAAATAAATAATGAAAATAAAGGGGAGAATTACTGTTTAGACCAATTTGGAGTCATATTATGTGCAGAAATGTTGTGCATGCTTTTTGTTCTATTTGAAGCAAGTTTCATAAGACAATTGTTTGGATCTTATCAATTTATTTCACTTTAGGGGTTAGATATGTAGAAACAGGTAAAATACATGAAAATCATAGATTAAAAATTTTATTTTTCCCCTTGTGTAAAGGCAAACAATCTTTTAGTCATCGCCTTATAAAATAAAGGAAGAAAAAAAAAATATAAAGACTTCTAGCCTTCAAATATTCTAATAGCATCAGCGTCGGAAGAGAACAAAAATTGGTCAAGAGAGACATGATAGGAAACATGAAAGAAGAGGGATCTAACCCAAGATTACATGAAGAAAGTGTAGATCTCTCGAGATTGTCATGCTCATACTCACCCGTGAGGGTTAAATGTTTTATGAATACTGGTAAAATTGTTTTGAGGGTATACAAAGGATAGAGGCTAGTGTTTTTTGAGGTACATCTAAATAATGTCAAATTTGAACTCGGACCATTAATAAAAATGTTCATGACTTTTAAGCCAATCTTCATTTTTACCTAAAGTGATTTCAAGAAAATCTAATAGTTTCATAGGTCGCCAACCAATCTGCAATCATTTGTACTATGCAGTGTTGACATAATGCTTGATGATCACTTTTCATCTTTATTCATTTTCACTCCTTTAATATGTTGATTTTAAATCTTATTTAATGGGACATCCCTCTCACACCAACATGTTGAATCAATAAACCATTTGTTCTGGACATAATTCCATGAGTAGACAGACAAACATCATTCGGAAAATGGTCAAAATATGCTCTTTGGTACACCAGTGTAATAATTTCCATTTTTAGCAAATGAAAACAAATTAATTAGAATTAGAAGCATAGGTTTTATGTTCTTCCTTGAGCATGCAATCTTATATAAGAATGGCTGTATTGCAATATCAAAGCAGTTGAAAATAAAACATGCAACACAGATTATACAATATGCATTCATTCATCAACGACTAATCCTGCCTTCGTCCAGCTAAATACTTCACTCGAAGACCAATAATCTATTTCATACAATCGCTTCACCATGACTTTGTTATTAGTCACCTTTAGCAGTGAGCAAATTTAAAATTTTGAATTTGAACCAACTAGACCAGAATCATCATTTTTTTAAAATTCTATCTGAACAGAATATAAATTTATAAATCTGAATTAAACTGAACCAAACCTGTTGGAAAATTTGAATCCAAACTGATTTGAAAAATATTGAAATTTTTAAAGTAGTACTCGATTATCGATTACTAAACATTTACAAACATATCACAATTATGATCTATGTCATTAAACAACTTCAAACATCTTTCATAAAATCAATAAGAACAGAAAACCCTAATTTACATTAACTTAAATGTTTTTGCCTGATGGATAGACATTCCATAGTTGGTCTTTTTCAATTAATACGATTCCATAAGTGTTACAATATATATATATATACTATAAAATAATATGAATATTTTACATTCCCATTAGTAAAATAATGAAAGGAGTGATAAACTACTTAAATAGAAATGTATTCTAAAATAAATGTTTTATACAATTAATTTATATTTTTCTTTCCCACATATATGCAATATAGAGAAAATTATATGAAAGGTTAAAAATGGATAGCAAGTTTTTGTAATGATATGTGTAATTTGTGCTCTTCAGCTCAAAACCGAGGATTGGTTTTAATTCAATTGGTACATGAGCATATTGTGGCTATATCCCAGGACTTTTTTTAGCTTTCTCAGTAATTCAAAATTTGAAGTAGGTGTCATAAGAAAAAACACAAAGTTATGTTTTCTAAAAATTGATTCTAAAGTTTTTCCTAAAGCTGCTAGGGACAAAAACAAAACACATTGGTTGCCATCTTTCCAAAAAACGCCGGCTCACAAGTTATCAGTAAAAAGCAACAAAATGACCATTGAGCTGTTATAAAAGACGTAATTTCTCAAAATAAGCTTGACCGAATTTGTTCATATTGTAATGAAATGTGAATATTAATGACTTGGGATTTTCTAAATGAAAGCTGACTGTTGGTGTTCAGTTCACTGTCTTGCAATTCTTATAAAGTTGTTTATCTTACGAGGGAAAACATATTTGTATTATGACAGACTCCAAATTTGCCTTATAAGCAGTTCAAAGTTACTGAACATGCATGCATTCAGGACCCAAAATAAGGAAGAAACAAACAAATTTTTTTATAATAGATTCCTTTCCACTGTGATGTGATGGGGAATGAAGTGGCAGACAAGACAACAAGAACTGCAACTGAATTGTCATTGAATTTACCTACATAATATTCACTTTTTTGTTGCAAAAGAGTTGCCACAGCAGTGTTTTTGGAGAAATGGATGGCAAGATGAAGAGAACAGATATCTAGCCATAGCTTGTACAACTTAACTGAAGCTCTGTCTGGGTTTATACTATCATAATATGACTATGTATTGTTTATTTAATAATGAATTGAATACTGATTCTACTGATATATATTTTATAAAACTTGAGTCAGCAACATGTTTATGAATTGTATTCTTTTTTCACCTTGACACAGTGCTTGTAAATCTACATTCCAAATTATGTTTGTGGAATGTATTATGAAACTAAATTTGAATTAAAGTTTCATTCTGTCAAACCTTTTAGATCCTAGTGTTCACAAGACCAATCAACACTTTCTTTGAGAGTTAAAAACAACTTACAAACACACACTCACAAGTTTCACAAAAACTGATCAGAAAATGATTTTTGAATAAAACTGGACAAATATTACATCCACTAGTGTTAAAACATATACAGGGGTGGTGAAAAGTCCCGGAACGGGTTAATATTTTTTTAACCGTTACAGATGGAACTATATAACTTGGTACACTGTTACTGGGCATAAAAAACTATTTTATCACAATTCCAATGAGCCGCTACCACTTCGGGGAGACGGCCCACAAGGAGTCGGAAGAAAATCTTAAATGAGAGCGTTGGTTGAGTTGTACATCAAATTAAAAGTCTATTTTAGTAGAATACAATGCCGCAAATCCGACTTCAAAAGGTTCACCCTAAACAAAATGGCGGCGTTTTAAAGTTTATGAAAGTTACTATGGCTTTGAGTGTTAAAGATAGCTGGAAAATGTTTACTCGGTACAGTTTCAAAACAAATGCCGAGAAATCAGTGTTGGAGCTATAAAGCTATTTTTTAGAGTTCCACTTGACCCTTAACCTCTAATATAGGACGGCCCACAAAGAGTCGGAAGAAAATCCTTAACAAGAGCATAGGTTGAGTTGTACATTGTTAACGTCACCACCAAGGGAACTAGTTCACCCGACTAGTTTCCCACAATCTACACGGCAAAACCTGCCCACACTCAGCCAACACAAAAAAACATCAATTCCCCGGCCTTAAACGGCTCTACATCGGCCAATCTCACACTACAAGACCCGCACTCGCTACTCGTCTCTGATTGGCCGACAGCTCAAGTCGAGCAATTAAAAGTCCGCGGCCACAACAATGGCAATCCGCGACACAACTCCGAACCAACCTCACGTCGGGATTGGTTCGCTTCTCGGGAGAACTTAACAATGGACAGCTCATTGTCTAGGAACCAACCAATCCTAGGCAAGCTAGAAATTGTATAAGTACTCAAGTTCCAAGGACAAAATCATCACTTGTTAACCTGGACACCTTCCAGTCGCATCTTGATACTACATGCTACTATCTATTCACTGTCTGTCTACTTGCTGCCAACTCCGTGCCAACTGCCTGTGCCAACCTGTTTCTAACCCTTACACGTTTTTCTTTAATTCAACACCTCATCTTCACTCCTCACCTTCTCTTCGCTGCACCGACCGACGCCTCTTCAAGAATCGCCCCGTTGCCTCCCGTACGGGAAATTAAAGGGAGAAATCCCGGCAACGGCAGCATCTTGCTCCCCCGCTGTCGCCTCCTGAAAAGGAAATTGTAGGTGCTTTGGCGCCGGCGATAAGTGGGTGGACCTCCATCGCAGAGGCTAGCTCTCGTCCTTTCCGCTCCTCTCCTCACTTTAGACCAACTGGTCCTTTTTAGGGCCAGCGATATCTTTAGTCCGCCTACCTTTCTTATAACAACTGGTCCTTCTCAGGGCCAGCGTCACCTGTCATTTCCATCACACTTTTTGTTCCCGTACCGAAATTCTCATGCCCAAAACCAATCGAGAGCGACGTATCAACCGTCGGAAGGCCAGGAGGCAATCACGATCCAAGCGTATCTCCGCCGAAATCTCCTACTCCTTCCCTCGCTTGATCTATATACCTATTCGTCCTGTCTATCTCCGTAACCCAGCTCCTGGCGATCCTAGAGCCCCGATGTATGTTGTTCTGTAAAAAACCCTATAACTTGCCACCATTCCGCGACGAAAAGCCTCAAATCCTTCCCGAATCACAAATTCATACTCTATAGTTATTTTCCAGTCGCCTCCCGGCTTGGCTACAACTACCTCACGTTCCCTACACCTCAACTCATCTTCTTTTCACAACCCGACCCTACGTCAACATCAAATTAAAGGTCTTTAATAGCAGAGTACAATTCCACAAATCCGACTTCAAACGGACTTCCGAGCCGGAAATGGCAGCCATTCATAGATGGCTTGAATTTGAAATTTTTATAAGTTGATAAGTAGCTGCATCTAATCTAATGTAACACATTTAATTTTTCCTTCCAGCTCTGAGATCTTTCGTTTAAACATTCCAATGGAATGTAGGAATATTAACCTGTTGAATTTGCAAAAATTTACTCTTCTAGGTAATAAATTACTAAACTGATTCAAAACTTTTCAGCACCTCAAAATTACAAATTCAAGCCATCTTTGAATGGCTGCCATTTCCGGCTCGGTTGTCCGTTTGAAGTCGGATTTGTGGCATTGTACTCTGCTATTAAAGACCTTTAATTTGATGTACAACTCAACTTATGCTCTCGTTAAAGATTTTCTTCCGACTCCTTGTGGGCCGTCCCCCTTAAAAGGTTAAGGGTCAAGTATAACTCTAAAAAATAGCTTTATAGTTCCAACACTGATTTCTGGGCGTTTGTATTGAAACCTGTACCGAGTAAATATGTTCCAGCTATCTTTAACACTCAACACCATAGTAACTTTCATAAACTTTAAAACGCCGCCATTTTGTTTAGGGTGAACCTTTTGAAGTCGGATTTGCGGCATTGTATTCTACTAAATTAGACCTTTAATTTGATGTACAACTCAACCCACGCTCTCATTTAAGATTTTCTTCTGACTCCTTGTGGGCCGTCCCCCCGAAATGGTAGCGGCTCATTGAAATTGTGGTAAAATAGTGTTTTATGCCCAGTAACAGTGTACCAAGTTATATAGTTCCATCTGTAACGGTTAAAAAAATATTAACCCTTTCTGGGAAATTCACCACCCCTGTATACAGTTTTGGAGTAGGGTCATGAGTTGTATACATTTCACACAAACTAGGACTGCTACAACAGGTAATTTTTTTCGTAGAAAACTTCCGCAATTTACCAATCAATGATTTCATTTTTTAAATTTTCTATAGTGAAATTTTAAAAAGACCATCATTTACATCTCTCAGAATACATTTATAGATTTGAAACTCCTGTTTTATAACTTAGTTAATCCGATATTTGTGTATAATAAAACCAATACATAACATTTCAAGAGTTTTATGAACTCTTGTTAACAATCTAGAACTTGAAAAAAGTTATAAAAGCTAACATAGCCTAGGGGCATGTCCAATTCAATATTCATTAGTCTTTTATTATAAATACTCATTTGTATAAGACATGTCTTCATACAAATACAAACAATTTAATAATTAAATAATATCACGGGGATTGGCCAAAACAAAACAAATTCACGAACATAATTTAGAAAACAAATAAATGACAACAAACAACCTTAAAATAAGAACAGGACAAGTAAACTAATTTACAACTTAATTTTAAAATTATTTTATAAATAGTCAAACACACCACACATCTAAAAAATCCACAGGAATATACAATCAATAAATATACAAATAAAATGGCAAACTCTACAAAAAATATATATAAAAAAAAATCAAATTTAGTGAAGCTATGAAGGTCATTTAGAAACAACAAGGTCATGGCGCACGAATTCATCCACCGAATAGAATAATCCAGACAATCAAAATCGTTTGAGTCTGGTATTTAATACTTTCAGGAAGTTTATTAAACAATTATGAAATGGGCACGATACTCACAAGCTTGCCTAGTACTAAAATTCTGTAAGTCCATATTCTGGACATGGATCATATTTAAATTTAACGTAAAGGAACATTTAAAGGAAATTTAAGAACTCTGAGCTTTCTGACAGCATTTTTACAATGTAGCGTTTTTTAGTCCTGCAACATGCCTAATTGTTCGCTTTTGCAGGACAAACAGTCCTTGAATATTCAGAACTCATGAGTTCCCCCCAAAAAGAATTCCTTTGATATACTTGTAAAAATAATAATAGACTGTTAAAATGATTGAGGTATGGCAGTATAGTTTTAGTATAAATATACCTGAGCTAATTTTACCACTAATACTGCTAATATGGTCATTATAGTTCAATTTAGAAAACTTTGCTGATAGTACTTCTTGAAGTACTCTTTCACTTTGCATGACACTTGGTGTCTGATTTAAACTATGTTTTCTACCAACGAGTGTGTAATTAGTTTTATATGTTTTGAATAACAAACTGATTTAACAAAGTACTGTTCTGTGACATTGACTTGTATAAGCCTTTTGTTTCAAGTTTTGTACTATATCTGATTTAAACTTAATGTTGTATCATCAATTAATTAAATAATATTGTCCACACGTACTGATGATGACAAATCATAATATATATTAAAAATAACACTGGGCCGAGAACTGATCTTTGTGGGACCCCATGTTTCTGTTTAGAGAGCCTTCCTGCAACACTGATGTACTGCTCACTAATATAAAGAAATCATTTTATTTATGAACACCCTGTTTATATAAGTCATTGTAATTCCAATTTTATAGTTTTTAAAACATTACAGCGCTGTTTCTCCATACACAATCAACTTCGTCAGGTCTAGATATGTCACACAAAACAAACATTTACACATAACACACAATATAAGCGTACAGTGTAAATGAATAAGTTTTGTAACATATCTTCATCTGACGAAGAGCTGTAGTGTTTTAAAATCTACGAAATTGCAATAGCTTATTAGAACAACATATTCATAAATACAATCAAATGCTTTGGAGAGATCTAGGAAAATAATCATAACTTCCATTTTTTATCAAGAAGATAAAACAAGCAAAAGAAACATAGAACACTCTATTTCCATTTTATATTAAGGTTTTACTTAAGATAAATTTCGACAAAAAAGTGATGAAAGAAATTGGCCACTCAGAATAACTAACACCATCAATATTCAATATTTAATAATATAAACGTAAAACCAATATCGTCAATATTCACCATTATATTGCCAGAATCACTATTTTGTTTATGAATATCATCAATAACTTGACAAGACGTTTTACTAATATTATCAGATTTATTGATTATTCTAGCCAATTCTAGTTATACTGCTGCTATAAAACATTTATAAATCCGTTTATAATTTTTTATTCATTTTATTATTTAATTTGCAATAGAAGTTATAAAATTTAGTAACAAAATATTAAGGAATATATAATTCTTTATTCAGCTCTTTTGCTAGAAAACAATTCATAGTTTAAACAGGAGAATAAGTGTTGTCATGCGAGTTGGATGTGAGACCAACCACAAAGTCTTGATTCAACAATATAAAAACAAACTGATTTGTTTTATCATCGCTATCTCACTATATCTTCATGTAAGGAGCCATGGTGAATAACTTGGGGATGTGTACTCGTATCAAAATTAATATGTTTGATTTACATAGAAGTAACATCGATGTAAACCGCGATTTGCAACTTCACTACAAACTGTTAGGCATGTCCTTACCCTATGAAAAGAACCCAAAGCTAAATATATGCCTAACTAGAACCCACAGATAAAGATATGCTAAGCTGTCAAGCTACCTTTAGTCCCGGGTTCCTTTCTTGGATCATAGGTTTTAGTTTTAGTGTCCAACATGGCCCCAGGCTTTGTTTGCTTCTTTCATTTTTCTCATGTTCTAGGTTTATCACTTGATAACGGGAGTTATTTATGTTTCGAAATGTTGCGTATTAGTTTTTATATATACAAATGATGGCAAATGTCTGGTCTGATTAAACTATAAACAATTCATTATTTCCAGTAATTTTTAAACAAGAATTAGCACTATACTCACAAACTCGACACTTTCATGGACAATGCATCTTTGTATATAAATATATTTCAGCTGATATTTCTTCTATAATGAATCTATATTTTGAAATTCTTTAAAGTAACAAAGTACTCTCTATGTTATCACAGTAGATTGTAACTGGTTTCATTCACTGTTGACTCACAGTTTTTATTTAAAGCTTTACTTGTTGTGAAATGTGATACTTGTTTGTTAGTAGTCCGTATTTCTGCATCAAAACTGTGATTTATATTTACAACAGTATAATAATAAATATTATCAATTCAATGATAGTTTTTGTGATCTAAACTTTGAAATATCTCAAAATGAGAGTTTGTCACTAAGTGAAAATGAAGAGGAAGATTAGCAAAACGATGATGCAATTTTAAATCCTAATTATGTCGAGAACAATTTTGAGTCTTCCTAGCCTTGATTCCCTATTATTTATATTTGATACATTTCGAAGTATGATACTTTTATCTTTAAAAACTACTTATCGCTTTATCCACTTGCAAATTATGAATGAAGCTCTAGATAAATAATTTGTGAAAACTAATAATAATTCTAGTTTTCCGTAATAAAATGACAAGACTAGGAATGGTTCAAAATTATTATTCTAACTAGAAAAAAACAAAGATGATAATAATATATTAAAAAAAAATTCTGTGTTACTTTCAGCCTGCTAAACTAGTAAGAGAGGGGACACCAAAACTTGACTAAAGTAAGGCGATCAGAGCACACCATTAACAAATGGTAGTCCATAGACAATAGGTAATGTTACTTTTAGAAAGATGAGAGCGACGACTTATTAAAGCTTTACAACAACATGTTTATTTTTTCATTAATCCCGTTTAAAAAATAATGTAATAATTATAAACCATCTTCATGCAAAATGCTGTCGTAGACTGAACAATACACGACACTGTACGCACGAACTCATGCAAGACAACAGCAAACACAACCAAATTTACCTCGCTCTCTTCTGCATAACTTTCGAGTTTAGTGTTTTCACATTTTTTCTGAAAACAAAATCAAATTGTAACCAACTTCAATTACATTTTCAATACAACATATTTATATGTATTTATAATACATGTATATTTTAGAGCATACCTTTCTTGGTGGTGGGATAGGATTGTGCGTTGAGAACGTGTGCGTTGTTTCAATCTCTGAAGCTAACGAAGATATACTTTCTGTCGATTGACCGTTTGACAGTCGAGTAGATGGTAATGATGTAGGTGTAGGAGGCGGTGGCCCACGAGGCCTCTGGACGTTACCTGTTTGTACATTAGAAAGTTAAATAAAACAGTAAAATGCTAAATTTTCTATTAACTAGTCAATGTGATTTTCCTTCAATGTGTATAAAAAGAGACGAGGTTAAATGGAAATATCCATTTTAAAATCTTTTTAAGAGGGGGAAAAAAAAAGAAAAAAAGTTTTTGGAATGTCCGAAATTTTGGAATGTTTGGAAAGTTGTCTCTCCAGTCCAAATGAGAGGATCAGTTTTAATCAAATTTAGCATGTGGGTATATTTTGGCCATATCTCAAGGTAATTTATTAAATTTTTTCAATATCTTAAAGTTTTGTTTGTAAGCATGGGACACTCTCTAACCAGTAATTAATAAAATATAATTAAAGATTCAACATTAATAATAAATAATAATAACTAATAAACTAATAATAAAATAATAGAAATAATAAGCATTGTATTATAATAACAAATTATAAAGTGTATTTGAACAATCTTCTAATGAACATTAATAACCTAATGATTACTAATAAACTATAAAATTCAAATTGTGCGCGTGAAGTGAGATAAACTTGTAACCTTCAAATAAAACAGATGTTGAAAAGTGTTTGTAAGCAGGAAGTTGAACTCTGGAGAGATTTCCCAGGAGCCTCAGCGAGAGCGTCTTGCCAAGCAACAAGAAAGCTTGCTTTAGTCAGTCTTTGTCAGGAATTAGATTGGAGCAGTCACGTTGTAAGATGGCTGAACAGATTCAAATCCGACGACAAAATGGTGGATGTTAAGTAATTGTGATTTGAAGGAGACTAGTATAGTATGGACTGACAGTCGTGAGTAAAGTGATGATTATAAACAAATAAGTAATCATTAGGAAACAATTTCTTTCTTTTTAGTGAAAAGACATACAAAACTTTAATTTTAGAATTTAGCACATGTCCTGTATTCTATCACACGATGTTTATTTAAGGATGTATTGATAATGTTTTTGTTTCTCTATAAAATAAAAAGGAGATTTCTTGTTTTGTTTAAAATGTCTGGCTAGATTCATTTGTGTTAACCATTGCCACGTTGTAGAAGTAACCGCTAAGTACGACACAGATAGTAACTCTACCTTAGGTAAAATAAAACAATAATTTTAATGATAAGTTTGTAAGAACGCAGACTTACGAACTGAAATTACTTGATTTTAACTAAAAGCTCTTAAAGCACATAAAATTAACTAAGCAACTCTTACATGTTGTAGCTGTCGGAGAACAAAATTACGACTCCCTCAAAATAGGCTATAATGATTTTGATCAAATTTTCCTAGAATATAGCTTGTAAGTATGTTGATAACATCGTATTGGTTGTATTATATTAGACTTCCTGAAAAGAAGAGAAAAGCCAAATGATAGGCCTTAGAACAAATGGAGGAAAACTAAGTACGTGAAGATGTCAGCATTGGAGTAAGGAGATGTGATCAAGGTATTGGGCGACAAACCTTTGAGAACATGTGATTCTTGTAGTGTGAGAATACGGTCACAATAGAAATGATTAAATTTGGAATGGGCAATATGGAGAAACTAGTGTAATAGGAAAGGTGAAGTAGCCGTAGTTGATGGGAAATAGACACTCTCTTCTCTATCTAACAAAATGAATACAAACGTCCTTTGTTATGTAATTAGATAACAAACCCTTTTGATTCACATATTTTGTTAACAATTACATATTTTACTACTGATGAATAATTATGGATTTGTGGAGAGATTTTTTAGTTCAGGTTAAGTAAATAATAGTAATAAAATTCAGGAATATGTGAAATTACCAAGTTCAAATTTCTGTAATCTATACCAAATTTAAATACTGTATAGTTAACAAAAAAATAAATATTGTCTATGAGTAAAACCATTGATTTAAATAGCAAGGTGTAATCATAATGACTAGCGTTAAGTCTAGTAGAAAGGGGTGGGTGTACTAGTTGACTTTGATTGTATTAATTTGTTATCAGGTTTATCCGCCACGGCACCAACAACTTATATACCACCATATCATAAACACTAATTTTACTGTAGTGGGAGACACTTATTAATATCATCTTATTTTTAATATTGTATTTAAAGTAATACAACATAACAACATATTCAAGATAGAGTTCAGGTAACTCTGTCAATTTGTAAATAAGTCAAACACTGTTCATACCTCAAATACCACGGGTATGAAAAGTTACTTGATCTAACAGAGTTTCTGTCTAAGTAATTCCTCACTATTCACTCAGCTAGACTACTTTAGAATAGTTATTTGTAAAATAATAAATTCAATCTTTAGAGCTCAAAAACAAACATGATTTACTAATATGACAAACAAATATGTCCACAATTCCATTTCAAAAATAAAATAAAGAAAAAAAGAATTTGGGAGAAATCCTATAAGTTAAACTATTGTTGGATTTCCAACGAAAATGAGTTTAAACAAGACTAACAAAATAAAAAACCGATGATATAAAGAAGGCAAAATACAAATAATGTACTTAATCTAATAACGAAAAGAAAATGTAGAATGGTTACTAAATAAAGAAAAAACTAACCAATAAAATAATAAAGTTAACATAAAGAAAATTTGTAAAATAAACAAAAACTCTTTTACAAATCAATTAAAAAAAAGAAAAAAAGAAAGAAAGAAAAAAAAAAAAAAAAAAGAAAAAAAAAACAGAAAACAGATGATAACATAAAATTTAGTTGTTCAATAAATATTAATAACATCATAAGGATACTATAAATATTATATAATTAATAATAATCTATTTGTTCTATATAAATATAAACTCACACAGTTATCTATGTCAAACACAAACACACACACACACAATAATATTTTTACATAATATATATTTTTATACACATAATATATTAATAAAATAATATAATACTATTTTATTTTCCACAAGCCAGTGAATTTTAAATATTAGTAAAAGTATATTATCCAAATTACAAATTCCCTTTTAGAATTATACATTTATTATTTTTTAATTAGTTTGAAAAGAATGCAGCATTATTTCCTTAACTATTCAACAATCCTAACTTTAACAATAAGAAAAATAAAATATATTATTGAGAACTTTAGAAATAAAAATTCTTCAGTTACTGTTTTGGAGGAAAAGTAGAATTGAGCGTCTACTAACCTGAAGTTTTATCCAATGTGGTTGACTTGAGGGTTGGTATTTCACCTGGAGGAATGACTAGTTTGGCTCCAGCTGCAAAGCAATACACAAATACAATATAACCGTACAATAACGTTTAAAAGACATATACAGTAAACCTCATTAGATATAGATAATTTTTGTTATGTGGTTGTCAGGGCTCAATCTTTTCAATCAACTGTATTGTACATTTTAATACATTACAAATACATACTTCATTAGGGATTGTCATCAGTATTAAAATTTGATTTCTGGCCTGTACAATGCATCACATTTTTGACGTTTGAACCACATTTC
Source organism: Aphrophora alni (assembly GCA_963513935.1). Taxonomy (NCBI): domain Eukaryota; kingdom Metazoa; phylum Arthropoda; class Insecta; order Hemiptera; family Aphrophoridae; genus Aphrophora; species Aphrophora alni. The sequence continues at coordinate 130,829,865 of OY740767.1, forward strand.
AATGGTCTTACTCAAAGATTTCTTGAGAAGTCTGATATGTTCACTGTGAACACTAAAAAAAAAAAAAAAAAAAACTAACTCAATCCATTTGTACAAGTGTTTATGTAGACTTGTTTCCCTGCTGAGCGCTCTGAATAGCTGTTCACATTGGGCCCATCAAAATGCTTGATTTCCGCTAATTAGAATGGTTGTAATGCTTATCTTTTATATTATCAACATTTTTTATTTGATTTTTTCTTCTTGTATATTTCTAACCTCTTACGATTAACTCTCAAATAAAGTTTTGTTTAATTATACTAAATTATATGCTTGGTTGACAACATATGTTCTGTCACAGCTGACTATTTCAAATTTCTATTTTTGTCAGTTCGAACATGTTCTTTTAGCATAATTTTTAGATTTCAGACTGTCTCTCTCACATATACCTTCACACAGCATGTTTGCACAGTACCTTGTAGTTGCAGCAAGATATACGTGGGAGAAGACAAGGAGTAATCTCAAAATTAGACTAAAAACCGCATTCAAGTTGACAAAATTGAAATGCGAAACAATCTGCTGTAACAGACAGAACATACTTTGTCATTCAACTATATGGTTATTTTAATCAAACAAAATTTCTTGCAAAAATAAAGATTATCAACCAGAAAACTATGACAAGCAAGATTATATACAAAATGTTGTCAATATAATTATAAATACAATAAATAAAGACAAGCACTATAAGCTCCGATTCGTGAATATTAGAATTGGTGCGTTCCAATTGCTCCAAACAGCCCCAGGAGAGGTAAGTTTACTAAATGCCTGTACATGAAGATTGTGTTAGTATTATTACAATGTTGGAAATGAACAAGGCAGAATACTCGACCCGAAATGTCAGCAATTTACATTGAAATAAGAATGCAATGTACAGCCCCAAATCCAATTTTAATATGTATATTTATGATGTCATTAAATATACCTTATGTTTAAACATAAGTTGCTTTCTCTTTAAAATAAACTCTCTGTAATACAAAAACTTAGAATGGAGGCATCAGTAAGCAGTATACAAACTTAGTTTAGAACAATTTACCATTTCATTATTTTATACGTAAATTAAACTTTTTGCGCTGATATACCTACTATTTTATTGTACCCTATATCATGTTATTTTATTTATTCTGGACAACTGTTAGGCCAACTTGAGTAGGTTTTTCTGCAGTATGATTATAGTAATACGAACATTCATATACTGGTGTTAATTCATATAACAGTTTTTCACCAAACGACTATTTAAAAAAATAATATTAAACTGCCTGGGTGTAACAATTGTGCACCAATACCATTGAATTAGTTTTGCAAAGTCGTTAAGTTAAGTGACTTATTATCTCACCTAAACGTTGTTATGGTCTAAAACCCTCAAATTACCTCAATATTCAGTCAATTTTTATTTAATGAAAAAAAGGAAGATATTTATAATACTTTTTTTGAAAGTACAGAGTTCAAAATTAAAATGGGTTTCTAAATAGTTGGTTACCAGTTTTTATGAAAAATGTTGTTGGTATTGTATAGTTTACATATACTATATTTTGAGTCATAATTAAGTTTTCAAGATCAAATTCAGACCAGAATAGAGAAACATTTTTAGAAAATGATAACAAAAATTAGATCTATAAGGTGAAAATAGTTTTTAAGAAATTTAAAGTTGATGTAATTTTGTGTAAAACTGAAATGAAAGAAATGTTCTCACAAATGAAATACTGTAAAGGAATTTTACAAAACTTTTTCAAACCATCAATATGATATTTTTATTAGGTAATCTTATGCAAAAGTTTGTTTGAAAATAAGGTGAAATAGAAAAATATTTCCCAAAAAACAAGTGTATTGATTGACCTTAACCGTGACCAAGAACTGCCAACCCTTATTATATACCATTCTAATGTGTGTGCCATTTCGTGTAAGACTTTCACATTTTGTACCTACATGTTTCCCATTAATCTTACTGTAAATCAAAAATGTATTCTATAATAATTAAAGGAAATTTAACTCTAAGTAGAAGTTTAAAAAAAAGAATAGTCCAGTGTTAATTTTTCTTCTTCTTTTAACAGGATTTTGTTTTGATTGATTTTTAAGCTTGTTTTTCTACTTGTTTTTGGTTTAAAAAAAAGATCCAAGTAAATGATGGGAATCTTAACACAGGAAACACCTTTGAGGTGTCTAGTACGTTTCTTTTCAGAGAAATGTACACCTTTTAAGAGACAATTATTTGGGTGATCTTCTTATTGAAGATTTATATATTAAATTTATTTATGTTTCCAATTTGTTTTAGTTAAGCTTGTAATGTTCACAATTTTGATATCTTTAATGTTAAGATACAATTGATTGAGAGAAATGAAATTAATTTTAAGTAACGTGAGTAATCCATAAATGTAATGAAATTGCAAAAGGTTTTATTGCATGGATTATTTGTATTCAAAGAATGATAATAAAAAGTTGAATGTTGATAATAAAAAGTTGAAGACAGGACTTCAGAATTGTTAAACTTATAGAACAAAGTATGTGTGTTATTTAGAAAATTTATAAAAAAATCATATTAGTTTAGAATTCCATAATTAAAATAAGAACTATTACAAAATTAACTAAATTGGTATGTTTAATGGAATGAAAGACGGTTAATTTGAATGAGTTGTCATAAATGGACTCCACACTATAGACCAATGAAAATATAGATAGAAGTAGTGGGGAAATGCACAAGCGGTTCTCAACAAGAAGAAGCGCCTCTCGCCATTATGATAGAGGGACAGAGCATCATTTAGACGTTTAATCAAGAGTAGGCTGATTACATACACAATTTCTAGTGCAACGAACAGTGCATATTATATGGTTTGATACTTTTATTTAAGTTGTGTCTAAAATTAAACTCAGTGCAAAGTTACGCCTTGGTATAGCATAAATAGTACATTATAATTGGTAATTAATGTTTTATAAAAAGTAGAGACAACCCGTCTAAACTATGGCGTCGTAATGTAATGAAAGACATTGGTTAATGATAGCTATCTGAATTGTTTGAGTTTTTGAGTTGAATTTGATCGTAAAGACTTTTTGTAACATGAACTATTTGAACATTTAATTTTGAATTTAATATTGTGAATACTTGTAACAAGAGTGGGATCCGACCGTCTCTGTTTTGGGAGAGGACATCGAGCGCAACTCAGGTAAGAAATTACAAATATTTATTTGAACTTTAACTAAATTTAACGCTCTAAATTAGGCTATGTATTTTTAAAAAAAAGAGATAAAATTAAAATGCCTTTATTTTTTTAAGTAAATATATTTCACTGACCTCGTCTCCTATGTACAATTCTTTTTTTTTAAGTCTAAGTTTACAATTTTTTTTCTTCTTCCAAACGTATGAATGAATAGAGATCATTCATAAGGGGAAAGGCGTATCAAGGAAATTTTTATTTTTTTTTCGTAACAAAAAAAAAAAGGAAAATTTTCCATGATTCAGGACAAATCCCCAAAGTTTGGAAAAATGAAAAAAAAAATTTTTGTTCTAATTGGTTATTAAAAAAATTAATTTAATTGTTTAAATTTTGATTAAATTTAAGTGGTTATTATGATTGATTAATTTTTAATTGGTGGATTAATTTTATATGGTTATGCTGGCAACCAATTAGGGTTTAGCGCATAAGACTTGACTTGAATATTTTAATTTAAATAGATTAAAATAAAGCAAAAATGGCGGCTAATTTTAGAATCGATGGGGAGGAATTTGAACCCCAAGGGGCCTTTGATGTCGTTTGTGAGCGACTTCGAGATTTGCCGCTCTAACGGAAAGATTGGGGGGAATGGAAGTGGCAAATGCTTCCATGACAGATAGGCCTACCCAATTAGTAGATACACGGTCTCCAGCCAGCCGGAGCTTCCTGCTGGTCAAAAGAAGTGGAGACGGTCACACAAGAACTAATATTTCATTTTTATGAATCAAATGTCTAATAATTAGTAGGCTACTATTCACAGTACATATTTTATAGAAAGCTAAGAAATATGGCTTGGCTAGAAGTTGTATGTTTAATATATAATTAGAACTTTTTAATAAATGTATGTTTTATTTCAGAGGTTTTCATGATCATTTTTCGTATCAAGTATATTTTCCCGTAATTCACGACCCAATGTATAAAGAGTAAATTTAATTAAGTGTTTGTGTTTTTATCAAAAAATGATGCTCAAATAAATTTTTAAATTATTAAATGCTTTAAAAAAATATGTAGACTTTTTAGTTAAGAGGTAAAATGATTATAAATATCTGTACATAAATGTGTATTTAATACCAATTGTTTTCCTTTTCTTTATTTAACTTGTCTTTAATAATAATATATCTTTAAGTTCAAGTAGTTGTATCTTTACTTTTATATACAAAATATTATTTGTTACAGTTTTCCTTTATTGAAACGTATTATAATTTAGTTTATTTCTAGTCTTGATTTAGTCTGTGGTTTGTTTTTTTATTGTCTTTGGAAAAGAAAAAAGGTTCCTGAATTATGTCTGAACTACACAAAACTCTTGTTTTTGGTAAGTGAAAACATTTATTTTTGGAAATAGTTTTTTTTTCCTTTAGGATCACATAAGACAAGACAAATATTACAGTCACCTCTCAATTATATGGAATTTTTAAAATAAGTCCTCTAGTTTATATATCTTCCAAAAAATACTCTCTAGACTGTATGAGGCCTAGTGAATAAATTTAAATATAACGTATTACAAAAAATAGTTCTAACAATATTATAATCATTTATAGGTTTTATGAATTTTTGATCTACTTTTGGTCTAAACACAAAAGAAAAAGCCAAATCATGAATTTGTTATTTTATACAGTTTTCAAACGTTTGTTGTTCTTCCAGTATGAGTTTGATTCAGAAAATTTGGAGCATTCTTTTAAGGTTTCTTCTGTATTTTGTCTTATCATATCAAAGTATCTAATAACAGGATAAATAGAAATGGACAATACTATTATATTAATTGAAAGACTAGCTATTACTATAAAACTAGCTTAAATTAAAATAGGCCATATTCATGTTTAGAGACAGCAGCATGAAAAAATGTTATTACATAGTGCATATAATACATTTGCATATAAGGCCAATCGTACCATGTATTTACATAGAAAATAATTGTATTGTACAATCCATACCAGTGTGCAAACTTAAACATACACAAACACCTATTATTGAAATAATTACATAAATTTACAGAATTATAGGATTTTTGGAAAAGTTGTGTGTACAAGAAGGACAGAGGAAGGAGGCACATTTACCAGTTGATAGCCACTAATTTTGTGGGAAATAAAGAATTTTTATAATAATATATATTGTAATTAGTGAACTGACTTTTGCTAGTGATGTGGTGTGTCCCATTACAACACCCCAGCTGCTAATGAGATACGTGTACTTCTATACAAGATAAGTAAGTATACTAAATAACAATCCCAATAAATTCTAAGATATTATCTCCAACAAACATACATTTAAATTTTAGCATAACTGAAAGCAACTATTATTTTCCTAATGTATGATAAGGGTTGAGATTTTTAAGAAGTGGATGTCCTCTTTAAAACCCTGGTTAGTTTATAGTACAACTCCCTCAATTTCAAGTTAAATTTATATATATATATATATATATATTTTCAACGTTGTTAAGCCTTAGATCTACATATATTATATAATACAATATTTACTCTATGTCCAACTGTAGCCTTTGTTTTACTAAACCTTAATTACGTGACTACAAGATTCACTGCCACAGGCAGCATCATCAGGCCAGTTCTTTATGTTCACTTAAAAACTTATTTAATTTTAAACACAACACTTAATTTTACACTCTTTTTGTGCCACATAGACAAGAAGTAGATATCATAAATGGCGAGATTGAATTAAATTATAATTGTAAAAAATGAAATTTTATATGTTTGACATCTATACAAAGGTACGAATAGAGTGTAAAATTAAGTGTTGTGTTTAAAATTAAATAAGTTATTAAGTGAACATAAAGAACTGGCCTGATGATGCTGCCAATGGGAATGAAACATGTAGCCACGTATAATTAAGGTTTAGTAAAACAAAGACTACAATTTGTAAAGTAAATATTGTATTATATTAAATTAATAGACTAAAAATAATAATTAATATTAATACACTATTGTATATTTTAAATAATGGCAATTTTTAAGCTAAAGGCCTCAGAGAGATCTTAAAAATAAATCAAATCCTAATGTCTTCATACATATATCTGATTAATTTAATTCAGTCTTTACCTAAGAAATACATGACCAGTACACAAGGTCATAAGATGACTTTCAAGTGCTCCTATTACAACACCTCTTGTGCTGTGCTGCTAGGTTTTACAACTGGTTTTAAAACCAACTAAACTAAACGACTTTCACTAAACCAACAAAGTTTAAACAGAATTTGTGTAAATATCTTGCCTGAGAGGAGCTCTATTCTGTGTTAAAGTTACTCTCTTTTTAAAGGAGATGCTGTTTTAATAATGTCAATGGTGGCTGGTAAGTGTAGAAATTGTTTGTTCCTTCATATTTAGTTATTAAATTTATTTAATTATTGATCGTGTTTATGTTAAAATCACTGGTTTTCAATTATCATGATAATTATTGACGAATTTTATACCTCTCACTGTGAGGCAAATGTAATACATGACATATGTAATATGTATAAATAAATACATTCTTCAAGTAATAATTAAGAAAAATGTCTGGGATTTTTTTTTTTTTTTTTTTTTTTTTTTTTTTTTTTTTTTTTAACAAAATGATTAGGAATAGTAATAAGAAATATTTTATAAATATATGGAATTATTTAGTCCATAATCACCTAACATAGTTTGGCAGACTGATAGTGGAAGATCCTGTATTAAAAATAAAACTATGGTTTTCACAAATTCTAAAGTAAAAACAAATCTTAAATAAACGACCTAAATTATACTTCAAAAATAAAGTTTTCAAGTATGCACAGTATAGCCTACATAAAAATTGGAAAAATGTGTATAATTAGTAAATTGCAAAATATTCTTAGAAAGCAAGAAAACAAAGATCTGTATGTAGATTAAATGTGAAAGAGCAGAAGATTGATGATTTATACTTTTAGTACTTAGGTTCAAAACTAAATGAAATACTCAAAATTCATACAGGAGTAGTGGATTACAGCACCTAAGTTTAATCTTTAGAAAATTGTTGACTAAAACTCTTATCATCTTCCATGTAAAGATATATTAGGCAGATGCATCAGATGTCACTAATGTATAAGTGGTATATTATATTATCAGATAGTGAACGGCTGTCAAGGCTCAGAGTTTATTAATTTTTTAATTTGAGGCTAGTCTGACAATGTTTGCATCTGGCAAAAAGCAAGACCTCACTGTGGATGATGGGGCAGGAGCCAATTTGGAGAAATAAAGAAGTTGACCAGCTTGTAAGGGAAGCCATAGAAACAGACTTCTTGGAGACTGAATCATTCTTTTGTGTACTAAGTACCTAAAACAAGACCAAAAATCTACTTTGGAGACAACATTCTGTCACTGACAATGCAAAAGGTTTGTTGATTTCTCTAGCAAAAGAGCAAAGTGACTCATAACGCTCAACAGGAAAGAGTAAAGTCATGCTTTCTGGACAATGCCCCCGTAAACTACCACCGTGATTAGTTTATGGAACTTCTACAGAGACACCTTTAGCAAAGAAATAGTTGCACACTGGATAACTGACTGACCACATGCATATAACAGACTAATTATATCTTGGTACTACATTTCCCACAGTCATAGAGGTTTATAACTTTAGCTTTAGCATTCTATCGATCTTGGGTTTGGACTAAGAATAGTATTAATCATAAAAGTAGAAATAGGACTAAGTTTTAGTAGGCTAGTCACAGTGACCCTAATATAACATAACAACACATAGTTGAGACTTAAAGCTATATTAAGGATCATTTTAATTATGTAATTTTACTGACCTATAATAATTAATATAATTACAGTTAATTTGACACTATATAGGGGTGTCTTTTTTAATTGAATTCCAGGATTTCAAAAACAATTTTATGAATGACAATGAAGACAAGATATCAAAAATATGCATCAATAGTCGAGTGAGAATCATGCTTGAGCTGGAAGGTGACAGTATCATAGTGATATCGCAACAGAAATCACAGTGTATTATTTGTTGTAATGAAATTAAATCAGTTATTACTGTTTGAAACAGTTTATAGGTGGTAATTCCAAAATCTACTGTTTACAAAATGGCATGAAAAAGTTTTGATTGCATGCCTATATAAGATACAATGTTTGACAAAATTAAATCTAATGACAAACTCAAAAGATTTGAATATTCAGTCAAATCCACAAGATTGAGAATAATAAAGATTTCAATATAATAGCGCTTAATCATTATACATCATTGAGAGTTCAAATTATTCAACATAAGCACTACTCTCCAAAAATTAATGTTTGGCGTACAACTGTGTTATGGCACTGAATATTTTTATTTAAAAAACAATTAATGCTGATATTTTTTGATATGTTGTAACTTTATATCTTTTTTATATTTGGACGTTTTAAAAATAATGAATTGATATTTTTTCCAGCAAGATGGTGCTTCACAAGATTACAGTAATTGTATCTGTGTGTTAATTAAACATTCCACTTCCAAACAGTTGGATTCTTCTTCTTCTTAGGCAGGCTTCCAGCCCAATGTCGATAATATGCCGATACTGCAAGTGCCCAACAGTTCTTGTTAATAAAGATCTGATTCAAATTTCCATTATTCGATATCTTGGTAGGCCACTGTGAAACCCAGACATTACTCTCTTAAGTTTTGTTTAAGTTTTTTAAAGTGTTTGTGAAAATATGATGTATTCAAAGAATGTTTGTTATATTTAACATCTGTGAGAGAGATTTAATCACAACCATTACACTCAACATGCTGGGAAGAACATGGTAAAGATGATTATTGTTTGGACGTATACAGGACCACGAACGGGTCATATATCCAAATTTACTACTTTTATAACATTGTATCTTTGTCTACTAAAATTGCTTCTGAAGCACTGGTTGAACACTCCAGTTTATTAATGTCTTTAATTTTGTATATTTATTTTATCCTACAAACACTTTGTCTTTGTAAAAGGATTATCTTTTCATACTTTTTGTATCCGATTATAACAACAACAAAATTATTAATATTTTGTAGAGTAAAAAGTCAATGAGTAGCCTACTTTATTTTGTGTTATAAGCTAGAAGTAAACAAAAAGTTAAATTAAAAAAAATATATATATAAGCAGCTTATTCTGTTCAGTTAGCCATGCAAAATGAATGCGAGTTGTGCTGGTACGTACCTAAATGAATAGCTCTGGTGGAATCATTGGATGGAGATCGCTTGTGATAGTTAAGTGTATGGTAAGCAGGATTAGGATCAGATGGGCTACGGTTATGGTTATGGTTAGATGGTAAAGTGCCGTAGTTTGCAGGTGGCAATGGTGCGGCTCTCTTCTTTAAACTGGAGACTAGGACAGGAAGCAAAACACATTAAACACAAACACACACAAACAGACAGAGTGTCTGACTTATAAAAGTTTAGCTTTTATACAAGAGCAAAACAATCACTAGACAAATACAACAAGATGCTGTTTTCCACATTCTAATGTAGAGTTTTTGTAATTTTGACTTTTATTAAGAAAATATTATGGATATAGAATGTATAAGGTGATTGCTTTGCTAATAAGTTTAATCTCACCAAGATGTAAGGCATATGGGATGTATGTCTAGTCCATAATAGGTTACTTACTCCTCTAATTTCGACTAGGTTGCAATATTTACACAAATAATATAAAGTTTAATAGGGCAGATAGCCTATTAGATTTTGTATGGGCAGGAGACAGGCTTACCTTGAAAAGTATAGGTCCTTGGTATTACCTAATAGTATACAAGTAAGAAAACGCACACAAAAACACTAAAGTTCTGAAATATTTCATAAACACTGTCCACTTTATCAATCAGTAGAGTATAAAAAAAAAAAGACTCAGAGTTTACAAAATATTCCAGAACTTTAGTGTTTTTGTGTGTGTTTTCTTACTTGTATACTATTAGGTAAAACCAAGGACCTATACTTTTCAAGGTAAGCTCGTCTCCTGTCCATACAAAATCTAATCTTTACAAATAATTTAAAGCTGCTAATTTGCAGATTCTATTTTAGAAATCGTACCTGTCTAATTTGGGGGTAAATGGAGCCCGGAACAAAATGCTGTAACTTTACATCCCCTTTACTGTTTCCTCATTTTGTAGAGATATTTTCTTATTTTATTAATATATCTTTTATGTTTGTGGAAGAAAAAAAAAAAAAAAAAAGAAAAATTGAAATAACGAAAGGAAAATAGTTGAAAGGGTATTGGAAGGAAAGGAATGGGGCAAGAGGCGAATCATTTTATGATTTCACTTAATTAAGAATACAAAAATTGTATTTATTTGATTTCAAATTGTCAACTGCTCTGATATGTAAATAACAGGCATGGGAATTGAGAGGTTAGATGAAGTGTGATAGTTATGTAATTAGATAGAAAATGTATTATGTAATGAACTAGGTGGGGTGAATCAATCGTCTTGGCTAACAGGAACATTGCAAATTAAATTATACAGAGTGTCCAGTAGCCTAAGTAGGGTGCTGAACTTTGGGCAGGTGATTCTAGAAATAAAAATAAAGAAAAATGTTCCTATAAACACACATCTAAAAATACTTAATTTCCATCCATCTATCTGTTGAGACTTCTTTCAAAAATATGATATAACTCCAAAACAGATCGAGATAGTGTTAACAAATTTTGCAGAGTATGCAGTGTACCACAAAATCTTATAATTTTTCACTTAACCGATTGAAAATGGTTAAGTTTATTTAAAAGGTTTGTGACAAATGTCCTGAAAATCATTCATTTAACAAAACATTTTACAAGATCCAAAATAATTAGTAATTGAATAAACTTATTTTTTGTAGTCAATAGTGGATCTTTGATTTTTTATTATTTGATTTTTCCGCTTATACGTTTTTACTAGCAAGTATTGAATTTACAATAATATTTCAAGTGAAAAATATACGACTTAGACTGGGAATCGAACCCAGGACCTTTGGCTTTACGCGCCAATTGGTAGAGCATTGGGGCGTAAAGCTAAAGGTCCTGGGTTCGATTCCCAATCTAGATCGTATATTTTTCACTTGAAATATTAATAGTGGATCTTTATTTTTAAAAAAAAGAAAAGAAAAAAGATCCACTATTGACTACAAAAAGTAAGTTTATTCAATTATTAAAATAAGTGGGTCGTTTTAGACATAAAAAATTGCACAATGAAAATAATTAGTTCTTTAATTAGCGTATAAATTATATCTTTATTTATATTATATCTTGAAGGATAGCTGAAATATCGGTAAAAAACTATTAAAAAAGAAACAATTCTTGGTAATTTACTTATGAAGAAATAACAGTTTTTCTTGGTTAACCAGTACACAGAAATCAACTTAATAACAATTTTTAAAAGTTGACTGTCGAGCTTTGGATGATCAAGGAAAGCTCTAGTATCTATGTTTTAGTATTTACCAAGAATTTATTTTATCATCGATATCTCGATTATCCTTCAGCTTACAATAAAAATAAAGATATTATAAAAAAATACACAATTTTACTCAGCATTAAAAGGGCCAATAATTTTGTAAAATCAAAAATTTTGAAGAGATTTGCTATCAAAAGTTTTTAATGAACAACACTTTGAAACGGTTAAGTGAAAAATATATATAATATTTTATAATATATAATATATATAATATTTACGGTATATAATATTTTGTAGTACAGTGCAAACTAATAGTATAAAACAAATTTGAAATTGATATTTCAATTTGGAGTTAAATTTTGTTTTGAGGGGGAAAAACACAGACAGAAAATGAAGCATTTTTGAACATAAATGTATAGTAACTATTTTTTATTTAGATGTCTGGAATCACAACCATAAGTTTGGAATCCTATTTACTGGACAACTTGTATATACTGAAAAAAAAAGAAGAATACAACTAGTCCAGGAAAAGGTTAATGAAAATCAGTTTAGTACTTTCGGCTCTAGAGGAAAAAGAAAATTTGTAACAAATATATAAATTAATATCGAGATACCCTATTTTTTACAGATTTGTTAGACTAGATTATGAATTTCAGAAAAAAATAGAGATGGATGACCAAAACCAAATGACAAGGAAAAGAATAATTAAAAAAAACACAAATATCGATATTCACTGCCGTGATTTAAAATGGTCTGTTCATGTGATTTAAAAAAAATTATATTAGGATTGGACATTTAATAATTCTTAATAAAACACAGCAGCCATCGTGTTATATTTGTATGAAACTAAACATTTTAAAATCCTTCAACCAAATTATACACATCACCCAACAGAAAAACTAATAACGTTTACACAAATAAATAAATACAAAAATATATAAACTAAAAATAAAAACAATAGCTATGAAATTTAACAATAAGGATTGTAAACCTGAGCAATATGTACAAATAATGATTATGGTTAAATTGCAATACGATTTACAAATTATACAATCTGGATAAATAAACGTTTATAGGAAGTATTGAGATAAGAATTCAAAATCAGTGTTTCCTTTTTGGCTCTTATTTATACTTGATTGAATTGACCAAGTAGTCAGCATATACAGAGTGGTTGAAAAGAGACTTACACTTTGTTTTAATTAAGTTTTGTATGGACAGGAGACACAGGCTTATCTTGGAAAGTGGTTCTTGGTATTACCTAATAGTATACTAGTAAGAAAATACACTCAAAACCACTAAAGTTCTGAAATATTTCGTAAACACTGTTCACTTTCTCAATCAGTAGAGAGTATAAAAAGAAGACTGAATGATTGTAATCTAGGACGGATTTGTGTTAAGCGTTGAACCAGTTTTTTTAAGCCTGTTAGGAAAGGGAGGTTCTCTAGATTTTGTGACCCATTATTGAGACAGTTCCCATCATCTTAGTTCTGAGGGGTTACATTCTGAAGGGAGTGATGGTTTTAATTAGAAACTTAAACACAGTTTGCAGCATTTATAATTAGAGTCTGTTTCTATGAAACCATATTTTGTAATTTTGGATTCCAGGGGAGTGAGAGGGAAGGGAGCAAGTCAAACATTTGAAATGGGACATATTGTATTGTGATACATAATTTTAGAGGCTTCAATGAGGCATGAAAAATGACATGAAGAGATTTGTTTAGTACTACCATAACTGAAATGGTAACTAACTGTTAACATATTTATATTATGATTGCATTTTCCCACCATAACTTTATTATTATAAAAGGGTTTACCTCAATAAGTAGAAATTAAAATTTTTTGGATTCTCAGATGGCGGGGGTGACTCATGCGATACCTCATATTAAAGATTTTGGTGAGATAAAACAGACAAAGGATTAAGATAGATAGTTAAAATAATGAAAATCATGTTTTCTCACCATTGTAATACGAGTGTCAGCAACAGTTGAAGAGATAGGAATTAAGTTTAGAGGATTAATTTTAATATTCCTGAAAATGCTCATAGCATAAAAAAATGAAAATGATGCAATCAAAAGCTCACACAGCTTGGGCAGCACTAAACCTCACACTAACAAAGATCTCTCTTAATTAATTAAACCTTAACCAATGTGAACACTGCATGATATGAATAGTTTCAGCAAAAATAAAAATTCTGTTAATAGCATATTTCTGAAGCTTACCTGATGTTGGGACTGACATAGGCTTTTTACTCTGTGGTGGAGGAGGAGGTGGCATTTGTTGACGGTAACTGTTGGACTTTAACGAGTCACATGTAGACGAACGAGAGCGCATGTTTACAGGAGACTCGGCATAACTTGGAGGTCTTGAAGGCTGTTTTCTTTCTGGAGTTACACAACCATTCTACAACAGATGAAACAATTTAAATTACAATTCTAATATTAAGCCTCAAACAAAATAGAATTTTCAAAAAATATTAATTTGTCAGTAATTAATCGAAAAGTAAAAATGAACTAAGTACACTGATCTAGAAGGTTAAATATCTCAAAAGATTAGATACAATTTCGGCGAATATGAAGGTTTATACCATAAACCAATGTTCATGTTATTTTACAATTTGCTTGTAAACTATAATTTTCTTTTACATGCAACTTAGGAGATTGTTTTCAATCACGACAATTTTATCAAAACTGCTTAGGCCGATTTTGAAGTATTTGACCATTTCTGACAGCTTCTAAGTTTATTTTGATCAATAAATCTTTGACCTACATATAAGTTAGTGCAATGTTTATTGTAGTCATTAGACTTTACTTACCCTGTCTTCTATTATTGTTTCATCATCAGAGAAATCTGTTGAGCCTTCATCATGCGAGAGATTCCAGTCAATGTTGATGTTCTCAAACATTGATTTCTGCCGATCTAGAGCATGCCGGAGCTGCAATATTAATAAACTAGTCAAATTTTTGATTTCTTTATTTAAGTTCACATTTGTCTTTCTTTTATTATTTTGTAACTTAAGATATAATTACACCAAAGTAACACTGTACAAGATATGAAATGTATCATGACACAGGTTAGTCTATAGCATGCTACAAATTCGACTTGTGAACCATGTGTTTATGTTGATACTATTGTTTCTGATACAGATGGGGGAAAAAAACTGTTTATGAATGCCACAGTCTCACCTCTACAATGGACTTGTCAAACAGAAACATATTGAATTTCAATGAAGATTGTAGGAAAAGTGAACTGTTGAGAGACGTTTAAAGACCAAATTATAAATATAATAAGAAATCTGATTTGATTCTGGAATTGATAAAAAATATTAATCAACAGTGGACTTGATTAAAAATTAAATTAAAAAACTACAATGTGCTATCCTGTGTGAACATAAAGCACTTAAAAATGTTAGGAAGAAGTAGATCTTTTCCAAAGAAAAAGTGGTTAGTATATGAGGGTCTAACTTTTTTTACTGGATATAGATGTATCACGAAGAGAATACTATCCCTCAAATAATAATATTGGTGAAAACGATATTGAGTGAACAGACGGATTTTCTAACATCCCCCCCCCCCTGTTGTTCAAATGGGAAAAATTGGTCATGCCTTATAAAAAAAAGGAAGAAAAGAACATAAAATAAAGACCTCTAATAGTGTAAAAGTCAAGGAGAACAAGAGTTGGTTAAGAAAGACCTGATAGGAAAAAGAGAGGGATCTAACCCAAGACCATATTAAAAAAATGTGTAGATCCAGTTAGATTTCAAAGGGAGTGACATGACTTTACTCATTAAAGTGAGTTTTTGAGGTTGATTGTATTACAATTTAGCACATATGTCTTGCTCATTTATACAACAAACCTTGAATTTTATTCTTAAAATAATGAAGGGAATAAGTACGATATTAGAGGCAATTTATCAGAAATTTTATCAATTATATTTGTTTGTGAAAAAAGTAAATTTTCATGAACTTGAAGAGTAAAAAATGCACGAAAAACTATAACAATTAGTTGAATATATTATGTTATGTTGCAGTGTTACATCAATTATTATTAGATGTAAAGCGAAAGACACTCTAAAATTATTGATGAACGGCACAAACTGGTTGAAAGTTTTGGTGTAATAGGAATGTCACTTATTGCATGCATGTGTTGCACAATATTTCTTTAATGTAATCACCACTTTACAATATATTTAAATTGTATAAAATAATTTATGTTTAAACATAACAATGCTGTATACCTTAAATCTCACGTTCTGATAGTAAGGCATAATTAATATCTTATTAATTTATTAATTCACAAATATATGAAAGATTTAGACATATGTTACAAGTTATGATATTTATATTGTAGGTAGGGTTATTTTGGAAACTGGTCCTTGGGTATTAGCAAGGAAATAGTAAAACTCAAATAGAAAAACACACAATAAAACACTTAAGTTCTGAAATATTTTGTAAACACCGTTCACTTTCTCAATCAGTGGAGAACATAAAAAGAAGACTAAATTGTTAACAATTTGTGTTTTTCTATTTGTGTACTACTAGGTAATATCAAGTACCATTTTCCAAGGTAAGCCTGTATCTCCTATCCATACAAAATCTTAACATAATAGGTTTATGTGCCCTATTAAATTCTAAATTAAAACCATATTTTAGATAGGGTGAGATATGCAAAACTATCATTGACAGTGGGTAAGTACATAGATCTACTTTTGTTACTAGGTGATTTGTTTCTGAAACCATTCTCATTTTGTGATTTTTTGTTGTTGTTAAACTAATTTGATGAAAACATAAGATACTGAGAATGTATCATACCAGTTCCTCACATGTCCGATGTCCTTTCTCCTGCGCAATATCCAAAGCAGTTTTGTCTTGAGCATTGCGTAGACAAGGATCAGCACCACTGCGTAGTAACAGTTTCATACATTCTGCTTTGTCATGGATTGCACACATATGTAGGGCTGTGTTATTTCCACCATTGCTGAAACACAATATGAAAAGATGATTGGAAAATATCATGGCAAACAAATGTTTATTTCTTATGGGAGGAAAGTTTTATAGTTTGCCATTTTGAAATCATTTTGCCTGAACTTTTTTTAGTCATAAGATGAAATTATACAACATATTTTAAACTTTTCCATTCATGGGACAGAATATTTATATATAATTTCAAGTCAAACAAGCAAATTTTATTTTTGTAAAAATATAATTTTTGGCCTCAGAGGACCTTAAAACGAGGTGTTCTATCAAAATTTTGTTATGATCTATAAACCTGAAAGGTAGAGAAATAATGGACATAACATATGTTTTACTACTTTTAATTGAATTCTACAATATTTCCGAATTACCAAGCCTCCTTATTGAAATCACACTAATAACTTAAAGACAAAAAGTATGTACTTTTTGAGTATGTACGAGATAATTTGATAAACTACTTAACCAGTTTGGAAAATTCTATTGCCAATGAAAAACTATTTATTCTCGATGAACACAGTCCATATATTTGTACAGAATGACAAAATAGGTTTAGCAAAAACATTTTTGTAAACTCAGTACAACAATTTTGTTCTATGCCAACTTTCTTATATAAGTATTACAATTATTTTGTCAATTATGTTGGTAACCCTGAATCTGACATGATAAAGTCAAAAGTTAAATGGAAACATACAATATATTATGGTATCCAAAAAATGGGGATGAACAGCAAACAGTAAAACTCTGAAAAATAAAAATGTTCTCTGTCATGTTCTTTAAAGTATTACAATTTTTGCTTATTATGTTGGTAATAAAACACAATGTAATATATAGGTAATATGTTCATAATTACAAGACCAAATTTTTTGGGCAAAAACTATTGAATTGCTAGTTGTTTTTACGGAATTGTCAAAAAAAAAAAAAAAAAAAACAGATGGTGTAAAAACATTACACTCCAACCTAAAACTAAATATCAACCAACCAAAACTACTTGTCACCAAAAATGTCAGTTTGGTAGTTGTCAGTCAAAAAGTAAAAATAAACCATGAACGCAGTATTGAACAAATATTTATGGAAGGCTTAAACTTACATAGCTTTTGCCATAAACACACCCTCAATATAAATCAAGTTCATAAATTAGTTCATATTTGTTTTTGCCAATTATTTCTGAATTTTGTAATAATTTGTTTTCCTTGTGATTTTCCACACAGGTTCAGGTCATAAATCTACACACCCCACTATGATTTGAACAAAATCGGTAAGTTCAGTTTTGAGAAATTTTATCCTTCATAGCACCTCCATGATAGATTTGTAATTTTTTACAGATAACTCATGAAGTAGAATTTTCGGAAAGATGGGTTCTCAGAGGGTACACTTGAGAAAAATTTAATAAAATTGTTACAAACCGATTTAGAAAAAATCGTAATTTGTATTTTTTTCTCATGATATACCTTCAAATTTTGAATTAGAAAAAAAATCCCGAGAAAGTGAAAACAAGCCCAAATTTAATTAAAATCGGTTCAAAGTGTATGGGGTGTAGAACACTGCACAGATGATATCATTCAAACATTACTTTTTTGGATTCAGAGGATTTCAATATCAGCTTATCCAAAAAAAAAAAACAGATTTAGATTTTATACCCATCAAATAATTTTTTCTATAACTACGAATTTGTGAAAGTAACAGTACTAAACAACGTATATTAATGTGGTAACATTCCACTTTGTCATCAA
The DNA here is from genome assembly GCA_963513935.1 of Aphrophora alni. Taxonomy (NCBI): domain Eukaryota; kingdom Metazoa; phylum Arthropoda; class Insecta; order Hemiptera; family Aphrophoridae; genus Aphrophora; species Aphrophora alni. Next base: position 130,848,139 of record OY740767.1, read on the forward strand.
CAGTTTGTATCCAATACACAGTCTGTAAGTTATTTCTTCTCCACCACCCATGATACCGCAAATTAATTTTGTTAAAAATCTCCAAAAAATCTATATAAAAAATATATGATTTTGTGCCAACATTTTATTGAAGATTCAGATCCATAAAAAAAACTTCATTTAAGGCTTCTTCATCTCCAGTAAATGTAGGACATGTAGTATTGTGAAGGTCAGGTCAGAGTTTTACTACTTAGTACTTACATAACAATATGTTGTACCTGTCTCCAGAAGGTGTCGTGGCTTTGTCCATGGATACTGAGTTCATGTTTTGTACAAGGAAGTCCACCAAATACAATGATGTACCCATTTCCCTCACCACAGCAAGATGTAAGGCTGTTTCACCACAATCCTTTAACACAAACGAGACATATACATATTTAAAACCTGTCAAAAATTTTGTGTGACATTACACATATAAGTCATTACACTTAGTTGCAGATTATTTTTATACATAAGATCCTTCATTTAAAGTTTTACAAACAAATAATTAAGTTATGTATTTGATTGGATTTGGAAGAAATAAATTTTATCAAGGTGCACTCTAAGACACAAGTTATGCAAATATTTAAAGGCATGAAATACAGTTCACCTCTGTTAATTCTGACCCTATAATAATAATAATCGGAAACATGGGTAGCAATAGAGTTATAGCATATTGTGCCAGCTGATTTTGAGCTAATATTGGATATTCACATGTAGTCGCTCAGTCAGCTATAGTGTTGTTCTTATATTATTATACTCAAGACAAGTTAGCAATGCCTTGTGATTCATGGAAGAAAGGAGGCAGGGATTGTTAAAAAATGTTTAACGAACTGAGTCACAACCCCCACCCTTAAATATGTATATCTTGCCTAATTTCTTGGAAGTTTTTTTTGGCTTTTCCTAAAAAGGTCTTGGAAAATTTAAATGTAGTCATTTTATTCTCAACAACTACATACCAATATTGGCTTATTCTATAACATAAAATATAACATTACAAACTAAAACGTACAAGTTTTTAGATTTTTTAACTTTTTCATTAAATTTTATTTTCTGCAACTTGTTATTTTAATTTATTTTCTGTTATTCAACTTGCTACAGTTTCGTTATTTTAAGACAAGTGGGCATGTAAATGATCTTTAGAGGATGCATTCCCTCATCAAATCTCTCAACAGACAATACATTTCTGTTAAGCAATAAACAAGGTCTATACATTTTGACTTTTCCTGACTACTACATAGCCATTTCAGTTGGTCCTATTAAAAGACCTATTACGGTTTTTATACATAACTTTGGTATGGGTCGTCCATTTATCAGTATTAAATTTTTCTCAATATTGTTACGTCGTAGAAATGGTACATTAAGTTACTATTATGTCATTATTTGTTGAAGAACTAGCACTTATCTGCTGTAAATCCATGTCAGAAGTTGACCGACATCTAGCCTCCACAGCCGATATAATCTACATATCTCTCATCCACTCGTACTCTTGAATTTTATTACAGCTGCAGGTAACACTAATACTAAAACTTTATTTGAAATGTCTGTTGTGCCTTTTTAGAAATATATATATTAAATAATATTATTTTATATTATATTATTATGTATTCACGTATTTTATTTATATTTAATAAAACTTTTGGGAGGGACGGCCTTAATTTCCTTCTTAGACCAGCTTCCCTACAGCTTGTCAAATATGGGTAGAGCATTTAAAATATGGTTGTTGAAAATGTGTTGTGTTGGAAGCCGTTTATTTTAAAGGTGAAAATGAAAAATGAAATTAAAACCCTGTACATGTAATTAGAAAATAAACAATAGGTGGCTACTTTGATTCAATTTTAAGTTAATTTTTTTATGAGTTTTTAATGAGTGTAATACCTATACAAATCAGTTTTTAATGATAACTTGTCATCTGTATTATTGTGTCAAACAACAGCTTTAATTTCTACACTCTATGACATCCAAATAGTTTTTTTTGACGATAAAAAGTAATACAGTTATATATATATATATATATATATATATATATATATATATATATATATATAATTAATCAATATTATCAAAACTAAACAAATAACAGCTTTGGTAACTGGATTTTTTTATTTTTTTTATTTGGCATTTATTATCTGATGAATATTATTCTTAACTAAAAACTGGTCAGTATTTAAAACATTTATAAATGAAAATGTAATAGCTCCACATTTAACCAAGATTAATATTGATAAACAATAGGATACAGAAAACCCAAAAATTTGCATCATATCATATCAAGAGAGGCATTTGATGCTCCACTGAGTAATTTCGATTTCACTAATCTACTATTTATTCTTCAACATATCGCTAGTATAGTATCAAATAATGAGGTATTAGCTTTAGATTAAATTTTTAAATAAAACCAAAACAACATAAAATGTCATCGCTGTAAATTATTCATCCATTGTGAATTAATAGCTATATTATATAATGGGTTAGGTTTTCAATCTATATTATTATTGGTATTTTGACATTCCGGTAGCTTTTACTCTATTTGGTTATTAAAAGAGCCACAAATAACATTATAGATCTGCACGTACGCACGCGCGCACACCCTCACCCACACAAATTATAACATTTAAATACCTACAAATACGGGTTTTAATTAATATTAATCATTCGAATTTAAATTAGAATATAAACTGTCTGAAGAAATAAGACTAGTAGTCATTGATTGGAAATTATTAATATTTCACAAATATTACATATTATTAATCTGTTTTAGTAACAGATGACACTAAAAGTGGAATTTTATCTATTCTTTTAGGTAGTGGAGTAGTGATACAGTCTTAAATTTGTAGTTTCACAGCCTTACAGTTTCCATTACTTACCGATGTAGGAAGAGAAGCTCCCAGATCTACACCTTCTGCAAACACTTGTAATAAGTGATATAGGTTTTTATTGTTGACAGCATGTTCAAGATCACTTAACAGATCATGTTCATCAGAACACGTCTGCATTGCAAACTTCTTGTCAACATATTTGGCACGGATAAAATCATACCTCTCTTCCCTGTAAACAACAAACATAACTTAAGATTTATAATTAAAATGAAATAGAGCTGTTGATGTATACAGGTTAATATAAAAACGTTTGCCAAATTATCAGACAAATAAATTACAATATTTAACTCATATTAATATAAAAGGAAACCACAATTTAAAGGAAACACGTAGATGGGAATAAAGTTCACAGCCTGGCAGAAGAGCTTATTTTTTAATCTTAAACCCCTGACTTTACAACACTGTGGAAGAACAAAAAAATAATTTTAAAACATTGTTCATTACACTATTGAATTCGTCATGTTATATATATTTTACAACAATATCTTGCTAAAAACTATAGATGGCCTACAGATTTCAGATATCATTAGGGTTACTATTTAAAAAAAAATCTTTGAGTAGACCTAATCCAACAAAAAGTCAATTTATACTAAATTTCAAGTAGATTTAGAAAAAAGCAACGACGACAATTGAAGTATCTTTTACCCCTTCGTGGACATAAATGTTTATGTAGAATACAGAAGAAGCAACATGAATAAAGCCAGAGATAGTTTTCACTCTTCTTAGGGTAAACATTTCTCTTAAGGCATTCATTTCTGATGTGAAGTAAATGCAAGTTAACAAGGGAAAGATTTGAGGTGGAGCATTTTAATTAAGGGATTAAGAAAGATGGTATCATCATGTTAATAGAACAACAAAAGAGAGAATTCCACAAAAAGTAATGGAAGCAGAGGATGTCCACATAATTCACAGAAGAAAATAGTTTGAATAAGATCAGTTTGTACAAAAAAACCATGACTCCAAATTTTGTACAAACCCCAAATTTTTGAAATAATTTTTTATCAATTGATTTTGTAACTTATTTGTTTTTAAAGGCAAAGAGTTTGAACATCGGTTTGTTGGAAGTAATTATAAAGCCATAGACTTACATTGAACTTGAAGGTATAGGCTTGTTGCTGGCATGAAGTCTGACTTCCATGACATCGTTGAAGCCTTGGTTGGTCATATGGCGTGCAAGGAGTAACTGTGATGTCCCTATATTATCTAAAGTCAAAGATTGAATACGCGAGATATGAACACCTAGATCTCTATGGATACCAGAACATTCTATGCAGACTACCACACCAAAGTTAATACACAGCCAGGTTGTATCTGAAAGCATCAATTTAAATCATTACACATATTATTTGTTACTATCCCTATTCAGAAGTTATTGGTCAAAAAGGAAAAATAAACCATAGTCTTAAAGGTTCAAATATCTGCAATTTGGATTTACAGTTTCGATTAAGTTATAGTGAAATTTTATGTATTAATTCACATTAAAAGTAATTTTTTTTAACTAAAAGAAAATAATGCAAGTTATCTGATGTGCAAAATAAAAAATGAACATAATGTTGGTCAGAATTCATTATGATACAATTTCATTTAATCACAAATCTTATTTTTTTTTTTATTTATTTATTTTATTTTTTTTACAAGTATGGCACATCAAAGTTCAAATTTCTCTCAATTTGATAAAAACTTTTCCAGTTCAGTTCATTGTGCTTAAATGACAGATATACTAGATTTTTATATAACTACCAAAGAATCAGTACACCATTTTGCACTAGGCAATTTAGGCACGTGCCTAGAGTACAAGATTTTGAGAAAAAATGTAGGCAAGAAAATTTAAGGTGGAAAATTTTTTTGAGAGCACAAGATTTGTGTAAAGCAAAGAGAAAAAAATGGAACCCATTTTTCAGATCAATCATCTCGCCTTTCTATTAATACACCGAAGAATAAATTAAGGTGTAAGCGCCTTCATTTAAAAAACTGTTTGTTGCCATTCTGAATATTAATTTAATAATAAATGTTGAGACTTACCGTCTTACAATATTCTATTTTCATTGCCTTATTACGACAGCTGTTTCGGCTATTCAGCCATTTTCAAGCTTTGTAGCCAGATTAACCTTTGTCAATTGTTATCCCCCGGAGTACATATCAGAGTGTTGGGTCCAACTAGTCGATGACATTTGAATTGACTCTGTTTTTGAAATAATGATTCATGTATATTTTTAAGTTTTTTAACTATTTTAAATTTATTATTGTGGTTGTGTTAATGTACTGTGATTAAGTGTTTTTAATTTTACAAAGCTTGAAAATGACTGAAAAGCCAAAACGGCCGCCTTTATTGTAATGAAATAAAATGGCAACGCTCTTCTGTCACCATGTTTTCTTAGCAAGAACAGTACATTTTTTAATGATGATATTAATAACTTTTAATAATACATCATTTTAGATTCCTTTAATGTTGGTAACCCACATATGTTGTACATTTTTAGTACATAAATAAAAACATTGCCAACTCACTACCAGTTAGTGTAATTTTATTTTGATTTTTTCAAAGACTCAAAATAATCCTACAATATTGTAAATTTATTTTGAAAAGATTAAAAATAAAAAAATAAAAATAATATTAAATGAAATTTTAACGCATAAAACAAGATCATGTTTTTCCATAATTTTAGTACAAATTGTTTTTAAAATCAATGTAGCATGGCAATGTAGTTACTCTATTATTTCAAGTTTATCTTGATAACAACGGAGGGGGGGGGACCACAACCAATTTGATTGCCTAGAGGTACAATTTGTCTAAATGTGGGACTGCAAACATTTATTTTAGGGCAATGACACTAAATACATTTCGTCTGAGAGTTACAGAATACATTTTATGAAAATTATTATTAAAAAAAAAAAATAATAATAAAATAGAAAATCAAAATGTCAAGCATAATTTTATAATAGCACCTACCCCAAAATTTGAAAATATCCAAATAACAACAACAAAAATCTTAAGATATGATAAAAATATGGCCATATAACAAAACTTATTAAGATGGTTCCAAATGCTACACAAACACAACACTTTTATAAGTCAAGAACCCTCAAAATGAATAGATTCATAAACTTTTCATCACAATGCTCTATATACTATGTAAATATAAGAAAATAATATATGCGAACAGTTTAAATTATTTTTCATATAAATTTTATTTGAACAAATGATTGTTGTGTTTAGTTTACACTATTGTACTTAATACTTTGGAGTGTGCATTGTATTCTTAGCAGAGTTCTTGCCATGGAATGATAACAAAAGTTCTTTTGAATAGCCGTCATTATAAAATAGAAAATATAATTTTGTAAACTTGTACTTGATCAGTTAAGGTGTTGATTACCCTAAACGTATTCCTAAATTTCATAAAGATGCTTTACCTCTAATTACAAAATACACAAAAATAAAACGCCAAATGGTAGATTACCTAACAAACAGGACCATATACTATGTGCAAACATTCCCTTATAGTTTTTAATTGAGAGTAACAGTATAACGAATAGGATTTAAAGTATTATTACTAGGCAATTCAAAGACAACATTATATATCAAATTGTATTCGTATGAAAGATTTGTTTTATGAAAGTGTTGTTCTATTTTGCTTACCATTGTGAGAGTTGCAGTCACAACATCTATCATTACCAGGTAACCTTTGTACATGTCTGATTATAGCTTGTTGTAATTCTAAAAGACTAGGGTTTGCTGCACCAGATCCTCCGACAGTCTTACTGCCATCATCAAATGCTCTGAACATTGCTCCTTCTTTACAGTTTACAAGAACAGACATCCATGCTCTCTGATCATTCTCATCTTCTGCTTGGAAATGGTAGGTTCTGTTATCTAAAAATAGAAACATTAGTGTCTATCAAAACATTGCTTCTTATCAACACTAAATTATTAATAATGGATGGCAAAAAGTCACACAACTCTAATTGATTTTTTTTAAACAAAGATTAAAAGATGACTTGAGATAAGTAAGCTATGACTTGGTGTGTAACACAACTTAAACAACAGGGGTTTAGTACTGTATTTTCACATAATAAACCTACTTTTACCTAATTATTTGAAAACTACCAAATGCAATAATAGAAAATCATGTTTAACCTAAAATATATGCCTCTTTCATTAAGTCAGAAACAAACAAAGAAACAAACACAGAAAACAACATATATTCCTAACATCAAATTGAAAAATGTGAAAAAATAAATATACATTAAAATTGGCAGATAAATCTAAATAGTACAATTATTGGTGTGGTTGATTTGATTTGTTGTTGACAAACAATATTTATATAGCACATAAATTTACAACGGAATTTCAACTTATAATAATTACATATTCGATCATTAAATATATCCAATATATATATATAATAAATATATTATAATAAAATTGTAAAATATTAAAATTACACAGACAGAAACACAAACACACAAAAATATTTTCACATTTCATCAAGAATACAACAAATAATTCCAGACAATTTACCGCATTTTGCCCATTTACAGAATAAAACCATTTATCTAATAACAAACCTGGTAAGGCCTTCTTAAACTTTTCTTCAGTAGTTAGGTTTCTAATTCTCTCTGGAAGTCTGTAATGGAACTTTACACCCATTTAACATCCTTCTGCGTTTTGGCTCGAGTGTATTTTTTTACTCTAAATTTACGATGATTCAAGTATTATACGAGTGGAAAGAACCGAATTAAATATTTTCTTAACAAATACGATACAATCATAGTTATAAATGAATGGAAGTGACAATCGGATATTTGTCATTATTTGTAAATCATACAAAATCAATTCATATTGATCATTATCTCAATGCCACTCCACACAACCATCCACCATAGAAAAACCATGCATACGGGAAAAACCATTTCTAAACCCCAAAAATATGTGATGATTGTGTTGCAATATAACAATAAGTTGTATTGTAATAGTGACGAAACAGCTGTTAATGATAAAAAAAAGCCTGCTATAGACATCTAAAAAGATGAAATATGGAGTCAAATGTTTTTAATTCAGTTAAAAGTATTGGGTAGAGTGCAAGATCGATAAAATCAAAGATCAATTATGAAGGTGAAAGTGTTTATACGGCGACCTATAGCTATGAGAAGGTATATGTGGAAGAGATAGACCGTAATCTAAGAACTAGGATAAAAGAACACATTCAAATTGACAAAAATGAAAACAGTCAGCAGTGGCAGAACATATATTATGTAACCCAAGCATAAGGTTAATTTTTATCTGTCAAAATGTGTTGTGCCCGAGTACGTTTCTGGCCTAGAAAAGTATGGGAGCAATCAAGATGATAAAAAATTCCATATATATATATATAATGATAAGTACTACCAGCTTCCTAATTTGTGGAATCAACCATATGATTCCACAAATGTAATTTTATTGTAATTGATCCAATGTGAATAAAAGTGCTTAGCCAAGAAGGAAGTCTGTATTAATGTCTGCTCAAGCAGACTGTTGCAGTCTTCTCAGTGAACATATCAAACTTCTTTTAGAAAGAACAGTGAAATACAGTTGAAAAGTAGACAATTAACATTAAAAAAACTGACAAACCATACAGCAAAAAAATTCAATTTTAATATTATAATTAATTGTTAAAATTTGATAAATACCAAATTTTATTAAAGTTGATCCATAAATTCTAAAATTCAAAGTTAGATAACCATGCATTAAAAAAGGGAGATAACTAAAATTTCATATAAATAATACTTACATGAGACTAAGTCAAAGCAACGTTTGTCATCAGGCACCAGTTTGATCTGACAAGTAAGCAGATTAACTCTGGTAGGAGTTTTAGTTTCATCAGCATGACAAATATCTAGAAATCCCTCAGCTTGAACACAACACCTCCGCTTCTGCCAAACTCTTCTCATTTTGCCTTCAGACTTCTTTAATAAATGTCCCGTCCTGGTGAGCCCAGCTTGTTTGTCTCCTTGGAGTTGATGTAAGGAATAGCCTGCACCACGGTCAGGAGTGTGTCCGCTTCCGATCGACTGTCAACATAAAATCATTAATAATCATTGTTTAGTCTTTGAAATATTTATACATTATAGTACATACCTTGTAATAGTCAATAGTAGTTATTGTTTTAAAAAAAATGTTATGTAGATTAGGTAGCTTCATGTTTCATTGTTAGAGGCAGTATCATTAGGCTAGCTTATGTATACTATTTTGTCAACTTACCGCCAACAATCCTTTGAAGTTTTCTTCAATTGAAGTCTTATTTTACAACTCGTGTTTCAGACATTATTTGTTTATCATCAGGTAATTAAAAAACACATAATTAGAAACATTCAACACATAAAAACAAACAATACACAACAATCATACCACTCGCTCACATAATTAAGTGAGCCAGTATAGTTATTTAAAACTCCTATAATTTTTAACTGGGAAAAACTAGTATAATTATAAACAAATATTTATTATGAATTGACAAGTAAGGCATGAAAGACTTTCAAATATTTTAAAGAAAAATGTTCTTCAACTTTGACAACATATATGTAAGTATAATAAATAATTTTCTTATAAAAGTCAAATATATACAAAATGCCCACAATAATGTATTTAGTGGAAAAATAAAAAAAATAATAAAAAGAATATTTACATACAACAAATTTCTTGAATGAAAAAGGTTTGTGTTTAAATAAGCCTAAGTGGTACAATAGAAAGCTGTGAAAAGCAACCGTACTAGAATTAGGGTTTTTATAATAACGGAATAATGTTATAATATAGAATAATAAAATTAAACAAATAATAAACGTGAGCTATCGATTAGTACCAAAATTGATTCAAATTGTATAACTATTATTGCTTTTCATGAGCAATATATCATTACAGAACTTGGAAAGAAACCAATAGTAAACTTTAGAAAAAAAGGAAATATAGGATAAAAAGTCTGCAAATGATTAGTACCAAAGTTGAAACTAATAGAGGCCAGATATTTATGCTTTTTGTAAGGAAGTGCAATACATTAAAATTGTGACCCATAATGTGACAGATCACAGCTACTTAACTTTAATAGCTTAAAGGATAATAGGTATTTAGGTATAACATATCTTATAATAAATAGAAAACAAAATAAAGGGCCTAGATGTTTCAATTTAAGTATTCAACATGGAATATCACAAAATTCTATTACAACTTTCACGAAACAAACTAACCACTGTATAAATTAAATTAAAATAAGATAGCCTAGTACCAAGATATTGTAATAGTAAGACCTAATCAAATAATAAGATAACGGCCAATAAATATGAACGAATTAAAGGAAAACAGTATAAGATCAAATTTGGAATAAACAATATAACTAATAATAACTAAAAAAATATTTAAAAAATACAAGTTACAAGCATCTTGATCTCATAAGTAGAAAGAAATAAGTCAATTGATAGCAAAAGCTTGAAATTACTTTAAATATTGAGGAGGAAAAACTAATATAATTGTATAGCACTATTTGTTAAAAAATAATAAAAGTAAAATTAGTATCTAGATAAGTGAGAATTGTAATAGATATTTAGGAATCCAGAATAGTGAAATTAGTTTATTTAATGTAATAAGGTTAGTGAAGTCATAGAGTGATAACTTGAGCTTAAAAAACTAAGAATATGTAAATGCAGAAGGTATATGCTATTTATTTAAATAATTAAAATGATTAGATTGTTCCACCTTTCCTAGCTTTGTTAATCTCACTTTTGTTGACATGTTTCGGTTAAACTCCATTCTCAAAACATTTAATAGTACTCAACAAACGTGAGATTAACAAAGCTGGGAAAGATGAAACAATGTACTTATTTTAATTATAACATTTCTAGCGGAGATAAAAATGATATACAAAATGTTTAAAGTCAAGCCTTCTCTAACAATTAAACTGACTTCATTTTAGATTCCTTGCAAGTAAGATGCATAATTGAAAGTCATCAGAAAAAGAAATATTTGAGACAACAAATTACAAATAAATATATGTGGAGTGGTAGAAAACTGTTGAACAGAATGTCAGTAACAATTGTTAAACTTACTTAAAGATCAATTTCACATATTACAGGCTAAGTTTGTCACCTATTAAGTCTAATTTAAATCCAAAAGGGAAAAAGAAATAGCCTGCCATTCTATTAACTTTGCGAACTCATGATTAGAGTAAATGATTTTATAAATCTGACAATTTCAGCCTTTTACTTTCAAAAATATAATTATCCATATTTCAATTTGGACTTAACATTTTCATATTATTCATATTAACTGTGCAATATTTTTGTGTGTTCTAGTATATAACCTGTTATTAAAAGATATTCATAAGTTAAGTAATTTATGCAAATATATTGAGGCCGAATCAGTAACCTGAGAGAGAGAGAGAGAGAGAGAGAGAGAGAGAGAGAGAGAGAGAGAGAGAGAGAGAGAGAGATCTCAAATAAAATTAAAACAATTTACAGCCCAACATTACAATAATTTCAGATCTGTGTTTCATTCAATAATTTTGTAAATGTATTTTCAATAATAAAATTATTGAAATTTAAATATAAGTTATATATTTGTAACTCAAAACTGTGTTAAGTTGTTAACTAGAAAATTGAAAAATATAGATAAAAATAAAACATATATATGTGTATTACAATATCTTTTAAAAGATTATTTAAGAATAATATAAGAATATTTTAGCAATATTTTTTGTTACTTTGTGTAAAAATGAGACTTTTGAACTACAGTAGAGTCCCGCAAACTCAGCGTAATGTGGACCGGAAGTGTGCCGAGTTTGTGTGCCTTATCGGGAATAAGGGAAAAAAATAAATTGTAATTGAAACACCAAAGCGGCAGCGATATCAAACGACTTTGTCAATAGTGGTATCCCATTGTCGGCGGTGTAAAAACACCGCGACGAGTCAAACGACTTTGTCAATAGCGGTATCCCATTGTCGGCGGCGTAAAAACACCGCGGCATTGGCACCCGTCGGTATAGCAAACATACACCTGCAAAAACTTTGATGGGCCGCTTTTTTTCCACGAATCAATTTAGTATACATTATGGAAAATATAACATTTCTTTTCAGTTTTCTGTGACTGGTTATGAACTACGCACAGTATATACAGTAAATAAAAATGAGCGAGTTACGAAAACGGAAGCGTGTGTTGGTTTCGTTTTAGACGCGGTTAAATGTGTTAAAAAGACTTGACAGAGGGGAATCTGTAAAAAAGCTTTGTGACGAGTTTAATGTGGGAAAGTAATTGGAGCGATCGAAGTTAATGCCCACTTTGGGATCTGCCGAACATCTCTGTTTTTAGCAATATATTTTTTCCCGTCGGGGTCGCCGAGTAATCCGGACTGCCGGGTTATCGAGTACCGAGGATTAAGACAGATTTGACGTTAGGATCTCCTTATCGTGATTAAGTCAAAATTTCTTTTTTAGTTTTAAAGAATACTTTAATAATGTGAATGGAAAGAAAATGTAAATGATTTATTATGTAATACGTCTCTGTGCACAGAATATATTTTCATATTTATAAGAATCCTGTACATTGTATAAAAAAAAATACTTCAATGGCTTATAGTTGGAATAGACGTTACACTAAACATGGCTACTCTCCATCTCTTGTAATTGATATAGAGAATAAGAAAAGTGTCAAAATATTTATAATAATACATTATAAGTTATTATTATTATTATTATTTGAGAAAATGAAACATTAAATTATCATGCTTACAAAAATACAATGAAACAAATAAGACAAGGTACAAAAACAATCTCACATATCTCCATATACAAAGCCTTTAAATTTCTCTGAAATTCAAATTTTGACAGGTCAAAAAATGAACACGAAACAATGATTCAGATATTGAAATGCAGATATTTAAAAGTTGATTAAAACAATTTCCATCAAATTTGAATAAAATATGAATATTAATGACCCAAACCAATCTTTGAGGAAAAGAAAATCAGTGGTTCATAGTAATTTGGAACCACTGCCTAAAATTTGTAATTTGGGAACCACTGCCTAAAACCATAGCAAGTGTATGAGTCAAACAAGTTAATACCAGCTAATCATATTGCTGGGCTCCACTACTGTTTTGTTTTGTAATAGTATTTAAAATGTTGGACAAAATATTTTACTCAGATGAAACATGGTTTATGTTAAGTGCTAAAATTACCACTTCTGGAGCTCTGAACAACATTTCTATTCTCAAAAATAGGAGTGTGATGCATCATTTTCTCATCACTGGATTAACCGCCTTATATTAAAAAAATATTTATACTGACAGTAGATCTATAACAAAAGATTTTATTGCATCTCAAAAATGATGAGAGATTCTCGTAGTTCCTAGATGTCATTACAATGAACACAACAATGAAACTCTCAAAAGATTCTTTTGACAAGATAAGGCTTATTTATGACCAGCTAGGTCCAATAATAATAATAATTTTTTTATCTGGGACTATTTAAATGGATTTTGTTGTACTCCAAAATAATTCCTACACTACTAAAGCGCTGAAAGTGAATATAATTAAAGTGATAGCAGGAATAGAAAGATGAATGCTGCAAATATTTGTTAGGAATAAAGAATAAATGAAGGGAAGGAATAAAGAATAAATGAAGGGAAAAAATAATAAGATAGAAAATAATAGACATTTTCCAAACATCCTTAAACCAATTTAAAGTATTATTAAAACATTTTATAATTATAAAATGTGTAATAAAATTGTATTTGTATTTAATAGAACTAAATTTTTGATAGCTGAAGAACGCTCAGTATATGTAAGATAGTACAATGGACTTGCACAGCACACTGCCACACAACTGCTAGCCTTATGTAGAGACTAAGTGAAATATTAAAAAATACGTACCAGACATTGAGTTATGAAAAGAGAACCAACCTCTTTGTCAAGTCCAGGAGCATTTCTGAGCAACGTTCGCAAGTCATTCAACTTGCGTCTCTCTTCATCCTGTTTCTGACGTACTTTCTGTAATTTAATAGACAGATCTGCGACATAGCTGCCAAAGTGTTCTATGGTCTTGAGTCCATCTTGAAAGTAACTGTAATCAAAGTATTTATTTAGTTAACTTAATTATAAATTTAAGCTGAATGGGTTGTCATCACCATTAAACTACCTCTACATGGTTGTTACATTTAAACTAAATTAACAATTTAAAATAATGGATATCTTAGATTCAAGCATCAATATTTATCGGCTGTCAACCACATATTTGGGTTAATCGACATATTATGTTAACACATTTGGTTATTTTTTTATTAATTCAATGAACATCTCAAATTTATCTCATCTTGCAAATTGATATATATATAATAATGCCCATTCACATTAACATTTTATAAAAATATGTCCAAAAAATAGAATATATTAAATTTAATAAGATTTTGTAATACATAACGAAGAGAATATTGAAAAACTCAAGAAAACCAGTTCAGCTGTTTAGACTGTAGTAAAAAACTATAAATTAATAGAAAATAATATTTACAACTATTTTATTGGTATTCCAAATTAAAAAGCAAACTTGATAGTGCATAACTGCATTAAAAAAAAATAACAATAAGAAAATAATATTGAAATACATATGAAAGTCAACCATCTTGAAATTGTTCAATTTTGGTTTTGTTTTGGTCTTAGTAAGGTACAAGATGAGAAACTTTTAAAGCTAATACTAGAAAAAATGTACCTAAATTGTAAATAATTGTCTGAGCAGAGAGTATGAAAGTAAATATAAAATTTTGAAACCAGCCATAGGGAAGGAGGAGGAGGAAATACATTTTCAAAGGTCAGAAAAAAGGCTCAAAATTGGCTCTACGATTTTGTTTAAATTACTCTAAATGTATCTTCTAAAATAAAAAATAAAACCTTTCAAAAACAATCGAGTTCAGAATTTCCGATTTATGATTGAAAGTTTTATGATCTATATAACCCAGAGTTCTGTGGCTCATAATTATGCTCCATCACCATTTTTAAAATCAATGAAGGGGTTGGTCTTTGGCAAGGAGGAATATTTACGACCAAACTTTACCATTAAATTGTGAGCTCTATGTTTACATATAGAGTGTAAATCTAGTGAAAAGTTCTTTTAACAAAAATTTGGACCAGATTATTCAAATCTCATTCTAGTATAGCACTATCAGCCTGGTAAAACTTAATTAACCTTACAAATAAATAAATTAAAACCAGTTTTCTTGAAAAAGATGTGTCGCTTGGCTTTATCACTATGGCTGCACCTTCGACTGAACAAGTAACCATCATGGTTGGACTTATGCATGCACACCTGGGTCAAAACAAGTGAAGTTAAGTGAAGTAGGGATCTGTTTTGAAAATCAGGCAGCCACGAGGAAGCTCTAGCTTCAGTATGAGGCACTTAAAACCTTAGAAAAATAATTTCATATAAGGAATCTGGAGTGGAAAGAAACAAAGGAAGCAGACAAGTTGTGAAAAATGTGTGCATTTGATTACTAAAGAAGTCCATCCAGGATGCTACTTATAGTACCTACGTAGGTTGAAACCGTGTGATGTTTGCTTTAACCCCTTTTTTGTTTTTTTTTTGACGTTATTCACAACAGAAGGTTGTAAATGGGAAATTGAACTTAATGCTATACAATTCCAATAAACCCTTAATTTTATTCAAGTCCCACCTTTGGGGAACTGCTAGATAAATTATTTATTAACGTCCTTATTCTGCCAAACACCACAATGCCCCAAGAATGAAATACTGTCTTTAGTATTTATTCTTAGATGTTAGGAATTACTTTAAAATTCCTTTATTACTTTTATTGTTCAATCAAAACTAGCTCTTTTTTCTCTTATTACTTTAACTTTAAAATTCACTCTCAGGGAGTGTCATTTGAAAGAGTTATTTTGCAGAATCTATTTAAAATTGTGAAATTTATGAGCACAAATTATTTTTAAAAAACACACTTAATTTTAAGTTGAAAACAACATAGGGTTAGTTTAAAATCCACACAACAAAATGTTATCCAGAAATAAAATTTATATCTTAATTAAAATTTCATACAACTTTGATTTAAAGTTGTAGGATGATAACTTTCTAAGATGTACCCTTTTTCGTTTTTCATGATTTTTTTTTGACCAACTTTTGATCGGTTCGGAATTTATTCATTCTTCTTTTTGGTTTTTGTAGCCTCTGCCTTAGAAATGAAGGAATTCTTTACGTTTTTCATTTATTTTCATTTTCTGATAAGTTATTCATTGTTGAACTTTGTCGATTTTTCGATGGTCAACCCCCATATATGTACTTATTTTGGTCTCATTATATTATGTCACATATCCTTAACCTATTTCCATTATAAAAATTTTAACTTATTAACTAGACAAAATTTTAGTTTTTTGTCTATGCATGTTTCTTGCAATAACTATTAAACTATTCGGTTTAATAAATATTTTCTTGTATTTCCTATGCTAACCAGTTATTCTTTATCATAATATGATTTTATATTCAAAATTTAAACAATTTAAAATTAAACATAGGAAATTGCATGTGAAATATTTTGGTAACAAGTTATATTAGATTATTTAGACCAGTCGAGACACGAGCTGTCACGTGATCAACAACTCTATTGTTCTCTTTCGAAGTGTTGGCTCCTGTTAGCCCCATCCCACTTCCCTTACGCTTTGATTGTTTCATTTTTTAATGAAATTGACAAAACTCTTGTAATTCTACTTTTCTTCATATTAAACTATTTTTTTCTGTTCGCATTAGTAATTATTTATGGATATTACTATTTATTTATGTATGTAACATATTTATTTTGTTTTACATTTTTTTTTGTTTTTGGAACGATTTTGGTGAAAACCCCAAACCGTTTCAATGTGGAGTGGAAGAAGAGACTGTAGATAGATGAAAAGACCTGACGAGGCAAGAGGAAATACAGGTTAGAAATGGGAAATCATAGGATAGTGACTGGACACCATCTCCTGAATACACATCTCAATATAATAGGTAAAGGGATAAGACTGAAACATCAATGGAGTATTCTGGCTAAGAGGCACATTTGGTGAATGGTGTTTGGAGTTGTGGAATTGGTATAGAAAGATAAGGTAACCACTACATTTAGTATTTACTAAGAAAGGACTTGTGGTAATAATAAATAGATTTAGATTAAAGAAGATTAAGTATAAACATGAATTAGTTATATTAAAAATTGTATTTCAAAGCTTTATTACATGGTAAAATGTAAATTTTACGAACCCAAGAATCTTATACTCATAGTTTTAGTATTATGAAAAATAGCTCTAGCTGGTCAACTTACTTTGTCTGTGCATGATAATATTCCACCAGATGTTGCAATAATTCAATTCCTTTCTTTGTTTTGATTTCATTGACTTTTATCAAATACTGAAACAAAAAATTTTTTTAAAGTATTATCAGAGCAACAATGAATGCAATTTAAAAATGATTAAATAAGTATTATGTAACTATAAATAAAGGACTTTAAATACATAAATTACAAACACTGTACCTAATTATCACATGATAAGTTTGTTCAGTGCAGGAGTAGAGTCTTGTTTGTTCTTAAAAGTTAATGTTAGTTATTTAAGTAATTTTAATTGTTAAGTTTTATGTACTAATCACAGTAACATAGTATTTTTCTTGTTCACTTTGTCACATTTATAAGATAGTACAGAAAAGGTTATAAGGTATATAATTCAAAATTTAAGGATCTCCGAGTCCAAGTGTTTTGGGAATGATGTATGTCTGTCAGTCGCCTCTTCAGTGCTCTACAGCCCAGACATTCTTTAATTTTCCAGTAACTCAAAATTTGGGGATATCTGCCACAAGACAAAAATACAAAATTATGGTTTTATAAAAATTAGCTTTAACCACTTTGATCAAATTTTCCTAAAATGTAACCCGTAAATCCCCAAATAAAACAAATAGGTTGCTAATTTATCACTAAACATTTAAAAAAATCTATTAGGCCTATATAGCAGTTATAAGACATAATTTTTTAAAATTCATTTGACTAGATTCATTCATGTTTTAGTGAAATGTCAAGATTAATAACTGAAATTGCAAATAAAAGAAAATTAGTGCTATGGAATAATTTCGAAAGAAACAAAAACAAACCTTTAAAACAACGTTATTTAAACTAATTACATTTAATGGAAATAGTAATGATCCTATTATTGAGACTATAATAAATCAATTTGAAAGGTTATATTACTTTCATATATTTTATATTGTATAGTATAGAGGGTGGCTGAAAAGAAACTTGTAACCCCAATAATATTGTTATTAATTAAGTTATACAACTTGTCATTCAGACTGTTATACAGACATTCAGATATGTGTTCCTGAGGAGATTTATCATAAATGCTCAAACTATATTGAAACACAAACTTTAAATTTTCATAAGGCTGAAGTAAAGGGAGAATAAAAAACAGGCTGATACACATTATCCCATAAATGGCTGGGCTGGATGACTGAAATTTTGGAGTAGATATTATGTTAATTTGATTGGCTTTTGGTCAAAACTACTTCAGATATAGGAAGCAAATAGAAGATATGTTCAACATTTGAAAGCAAAGAAAGTAGTATATTTTAAGGTTATATTACCTCACACATCTGCAGCTGAAACAACCTCCTTTCCTTCTCCATATCGTCTGCAATCTCTGCTGATGTTACTTCAGTCCTAATCAAACCAGCTTCCTTTGCCTGTTGTTTTTTTTCTTTCTCAATTTTTGCATATTTTGTCTCATAATCTTTCCAAGCTCGATCAAAAGGCCTTTTCAGATCACCTTTCACCCCCCTTAAATCACCTTTTAATAGACTGTCCAATGGAAACATCACTATGTTGTTAACATTTTGCATCTGAAATCAATTTTACATGAATGTACATGTTAGGCTAACTGCAATGTATTCTAATTACTTTACAATAATGGGTTGTGGCAGCCACACTACTGTTAATGTTTAACATTATCATTATTTTCTATTGATCTGTGTTCTTAATTTGATTATATCTTTTTACACATTATGAACAAATATTAGGTACATTTTTGTATTTGCCAATCAGACTATTGATATTAACTTAATTAAAATGACTTACTGTCTCAATAGTCAATAGGGACTATTATCAAGTTATGCTGGACTTTGTCCTTTGACAAAAGTTATGAATTAAAAAACACATATACATGTAATACATAACACTAACACAAAAACATAAACTTGGTTTTGTTTTATGTTATATACATAGTAGGTTCCAACGTACTATAATATGATTGAACATAGATAAGAACCCCTCCCACCCAACATCAGTACAAGTGAACAGCAGCGACAGCATGCATCAAGACAGTGGGTCTACTACGGTGTATAACATAAATTGAAACAAAGTTTTAAGAGATTAAGTTATGTACTAAGTCCATATGTTTTTTAAAATTTATAACTTATGACAACAGATAAAGTTCAGGATAACTTGATAATGGCTGAATAGTTGAAATGTCTCTAGTGAAGAGAAAAATTACTATTGACTATTATCATGGTAAATCATTTTAATTTCAATATTAGGTCTGGACTCTTAGATCAAACAAATTAAATACACAAAAAACAATACATTAAATAAAATTATTGATTTTATCACTGGACTTAAATTAGATCTAAAACAGAAAAGGAAAAACAAACTTAAATACACAAATAACAACACACAACAATGGAAAGGGAACATGCGTCCCCTGGTATTACTCATGTTACAGTTTCAAGACTAGCTAAGCGCTTTGCGGTATTGCAGAATGACTTTTGGCAGTACCACGTGATGGTGATATAAACAAACAATTTTATGTCAGCAGTTCTTATCATTTTTCTTGTGCTACTGTATTTTTAAAACACTTAATAAAAAATTTAACTAAACTGTTGTAATTTTATACTGAACATTTAATGATTGTAATAGATATATTAAAAACCCTTTATACAGGAAATTTTAAAACTGTGTAGAAATCACTGCTGTAATATTAATAATAACGCTAACCCAGCAAGTCCCCATGTACTTGTTAACTAGAGGAGCACAAACGGTAGTGGTGTCATGTAACATAGACCAAGGCCATGACTGACTAAAATAGACTATGGAAAATTGACCAGATAGTTGACTATGTTAGTCAATGCCCTTCCCCAACCCACTTATTCTTACACTATAGTCCAACTCAATAATGTACTCCCTAGTCTAAAAATAATTCATATCTAGAAACTAGGTCATATATCGAAGAGTTCAGATACTAGAGGACCGGATATGGGAGGTTCTACTGTACATAATTTACTATTTCAACAACTCTGCTTTAAATAAACAACCATATTAATATTAATAGCCCTTATTGTGTGCTCAAAATAGTATCCCCAAAAAGATTATTTTACAGAATTATATAAATATATCTAAATATCTTTCATTTTACAACCACAGATTAAAAATTATATATTATATAGATAAGATATTTTACTAAAAATTCCTTTTAGAGTTTAGATGGAAAATATTAACGATCCCACTAGTCTTAGCAATAATGAATGTATATTTTACAAAAAAACCTGTCATGGAATACAATTCGGATGAAGTTGACTTTATTTACTACTATCCAATCGGCTTGTTGGTCAACTTTCACTGTTAAAACCAAATATATTTGACCACTTCTATTTGTGTGAAACTGGACTCCCTGGAATTTTGAAAAAATATTTATGAAAAGAAAAACAAAACTATATTCTCCTAGGAAGAGAATAAAACAATACTGATAATAGCTAAGCTTAAGAGTCAAGTTTTATATTTAAGTGGACTGATTGATTGTAATTAGAATATTTATGGATTTGTAGTTTTTTTACCATCATTCCATTCAAAGGTCAGAATGCATGTTGGCGGTTGTACGTTTTGCTTATTGATTATTTTTGCTGACTGTACTAAACATACAACTTGCCTTGGTGAGAAAATTTGTGTCATCATAAATTTGCTACTTTCACAATGTATTGTTGTGTTTTTGAAAATTTCAGTTTGTTCATCAAAGTAAGTGGAGGATAAACAAGTTAAAGTTTGTTCTAAAAATATTTTGTCATTCATATTTGAGTATTTTTTATCAAAAGAACATTTTAAAACAAAATTTTATTTAAAGTAAATAGTTAAAAAAAGAAAATTTGTTAAATATAGAATCATTAAAATTCTTATTGAAATATAAATAAAAGAACTTACAAGTGTTTTCATTAATGCAGACAATTCTTTTGTAACAACGGCAAACTTAAGGAAGGCAGCTCCAATGTCCGGTTCTTGGTCTTTACTGAGTGCATTCCCACCTAGTCTTTCCAGTGCTCGTGAAAAGTACATTTCATTGTCAACGTGGGCTGAAACATAACAATGATGAATTGTATTAATGCTACAACACTTTCTAATAAATTTGTTATATGACACATTCGTATAACATTTTATGTTTTTAATATGCAAAGTTAGTAGACATAATTAGATATTATTTTGTTTCAGACCTGTCTTTTGACCAAATCTAACAAAATTGGAAGAAGTCTAAATATATTATCTTTAACAGCTCAAATAGTTGGAAAATTTTCCTAGGATAAAAGTTTTACACTATGGAGAGCCTGGTTTTTGCTTTAGGAAAATTCAGAATATTGATATTAAATAAAAATGAAAACTATCAAAGTTAGCATGTAATTAAATTTATAAATATAAAAACTAATATAAGCTAGAAATCATTTTATTATTATGACATATTTTTTAACCGATGGTAAAATGATTCTGTAAAATCATACAGGATAACAAACAAACAGAACACAATTCTCACAAAAAATACGCCTAAGTATCAGACGCGTTTCAACGACAAGGTTGTCCTCTTCAGTGATACACGTGCTACACCAATCAAACTATAACTGAAATTAACGTTGCGCCGAACTCCATACTTATACAAACTGAAGGGGGCGTGGCTTATTATTTTACACTGTCAAGGCGAAAGTACGCGCCTCGTGTCAATTTAACTAACTAAGATTTAACATATAGCTAATACAAGATAATCGAACTAACCCTACATTTAACATTATACATTACATTTTACATTAATATAGAATTTTGTATAGGTCCTAGTTCATTATTTACAATTACGTTCTGGTACTTATTAATATAAAAAGTCTGTATATTTATAAGATTTAACATATAACTAATACAAGATAATCGAACTAACCCTACATTTAACATTATACATTAATGTAAAATATAATGTATAATGTTAAATGTAGGATTAGTTCGATTATCTTGTATTAGTTATATGTTAAATCTTAAGTAGTTAAACTGACACGAGGCGCGTACTATCGCCTTGGCAGTGTAAAATAATAAGCCACGGCCCCCTTCAGTTTGTATAAGTTAGGGTTCGGCGCAACGTTGGTTCAGTTATAGTTTGATTGGTGTAGCTCGTGTATCACTGAAGAGGACAACCTTGTCCTTGAAAAGCGTCTGATACTTAGGCGTATTTTTTGTGAGAATTCTGTTCTGTTTGTTTGTTATCCTGTATAATTTTTCTCATAAGTCAAGCTCAACATTTAAATGTAAAATCATGTTATTTGGGGGTACAATTTTGAGCACACAATAATATATAGTTAATTTAAAGCAGAGTTGTTAAAATAGTAAATTAGATACAGTAGAACCTTTCACATTCGGCATTCTAATATCCAAACCGTCTGATATCCAGCCCAGTTTACAGAGATGAAACTGTTTTGTAATATGTACTATATAACGAATTAATATTTTTAGGCCAGGGAGTACACTATTGAGTTGGATTGTAGCATAAGAATGAGTACAAGGATGAGCTGGTGATGGGTTGGGGAAGGACATTGACTCACACTGTCAACTACCTGGTCTATTGTCATAATCTATTCTATTTAGTCAGTCATGGCCTTACATGACACCACTACCGTTTGTGCTCCTCTAGTTAACAGTACATGGTGACTTGCTGGGTGAGCGTTATTATTATTACAGCAGTGATTTCTACACAGTGTTAAAATTTTTAATTACAATTGCGATTTTTCATTTTTTAACAATCGAAGTATAGTCGAGAAAAGAAAAAAGACTGTTCTAATAATGGAAGAAAAGCTATGTGAATTTTAATATTGTACCAACTAAAATCATTAAATATTTGGTATACAATTTAAACAGTTTAGTTGAGTTTTATTATTAAGTGTTTTAAAAATACAGTAGAACGATAAAAATGAAAAGAACTGCTGACATAAAAGTATATTTTTCTAGATTGACATAACATGGTGCCGCCAAAGCCATTCTGCATACCTCAAAGCATGTTAAACTGAGTTATCACAATTTTTGTATATAGATTTGGCTGTATTTTATAATATTTTTTGGTATCTGGATTTTTCGTTATCTGGATCACCCAGTGTCACATTAGTTTGGATATCACAGGTTTTACTGTACTTATTTAATTATATCAAGTTAAAAATGAAGTATTTTCAGTTCTTATTCAAATAACCACAAACTAAGAGAAACGGCCAATTATTTCATAATAACCTTACAATTGAACATTGTAGGGAATTTATTTTACAAAAAAAAGTAAAATATTTCATTTTTAAGTATAAAAAGTAATTTATTTTTGTAAAAGTATAGAAATGATGTAAATGCCTAGCTGCTTGTAGTAGTGGGTTGAGTGCACACATGAGAGGTTATTCAATGATGAGATATTAAAGAAACAGAGCAGGGAGAGAGGACTGTGTTCCATAGCGTATATTGCACTAACACTCTTCTAAAGTTTGTAATGTATTCCATAGATAGTAAGCGGAAATACAATGATCATTAACTACTGAAATCACTAATATACTTCTCACCCTAGGAATACCAGTGTTTGGAAATACAACTATCTGATCAAATAAATTTCAAAACAATCCTGACAAATTTCACTGGAGTCTGATGATGTTGTATTGCTCAATCAACGAATCAGGTTCAAGTTATATCAATGGAAAGACAAACTATATTGTCTTGGCATTGCATCGTGCTGGACCTCAAATGTGAGCAGAATCAGTATCTTCAACTTACATATGTTGTATACTGAGATGTCATCAATCTAGTGACTATAACCTCCACAATAAACAGTGTTTGGACCTTCAATAAATTGTACAAGAAAATGAAAAATTACCAAGAAACAATTTCTGAGTTATTACCTTGTGATGATTAACAATAAATCAACACAAACATAAGCAAAACAATAAAACTAATATCTCCCGTTTTGATTGTATTAGGTTAAATATGTAGGTGTATTATCATAGAGTTGTTCTTACCTATCACTAAGAAACAAAATGTAATATAATCATATTAATAATAATGGTCAAATAAAGAGTAAATCAACAATAAAATATCATAACTATAATTTAAAGTAAATAGAGTGATAAAACAAAGTATTAACTCAGCCATTATTTAATTTAATTACATATTCAAGCTAAAAGTAGAACCTTGAAGTTTATCTTTTAGACTATTTGATTTTTTTTATGAAATAATTGAAAACTAGACCTTCTTGACCTGAATTTAATTGGAATGTGTAAATCACAACTTGTATGATAAGAAATAGTTAGACATGGTTTTAGTCAGATAAACATAGGCTTATGTTTGGCAGGAAAAGTTTGTGGGTAGCCTAAATGAGAATGTTATCAACAAGCAACTTATTTCCTGGTCTATTTATGGTACATGGATCTCATCATTATGCAAAACATGGAGAGGATAATTTAATGGTTAAGAATATAGATGTTATGAGACTAGTACAGTTAAACTTTAAATAAAAGGAACAGATTTTCTACAAATTATCTGTTTAAACCAATTTGGTCTTAATTCTAAAATTATATTTTGAAATATTTTAGTCATGAGTATAGGCCATATGAAAATATTGAATAATCTACTTAAGGCTCTCCTCCACCTCCACCATATTGGATTCATCTCCCATAAGAATAATGCTACACTTGAGCAGTTGTACTGATGTCAATTTTCATCTCACAATTATCGTTAAAAGATCATTTTAAAGATCATGTGAACGCGGATATTTCCCTTTTTTTAAAATTGGGATATAATCATTAGTGGTTGAACAAATGGAGAGGCCATTTGTAAATCGATTTTCTACTTTGCTATTTTTTTGTTAGACAGTGAGTGATATTTTCGAAAAATTTAAAAAAGGAAAACACTCAGTGATTTATTATCTATTACAATAAATAATGCCAAAGTGTCTAACTTAAATAGTAGGGCAGATACAATGGATTAAATGAAAAAAATGGACCCATGCGTACAAGGCTGCCCTCGCGTGGTTTGAAAGAGAATTACTCAGACGCAGAGAGAACTACTAAAACTAACAACACGTTAATTCTTAAAATATTTCATAGTATTTTACATAATGTCAAATATAACCATTAATGTAAACCATTTTTTGCTAAACATTTATAATTCATTTATTTCTTTACATTATTACTCACATTAATCAAAATTACTAGCTAATTCGACATTGCAATTATTAAACCATCTCATTGTGTGACGAATAATACTCATTACATATACATTTGTTTAGCTACTGTGATTTCCTTTACGGTAATGAATACAGAACACGTTTGGATTTTTATATTCATTGCTTGTGAAAATCCTACATCAGAGACTATGAAATCAACTTAAAAACAAACTTGTCCAACTATTCACAAAACCGTGCAAACCACAGAAAATGATGACACATTACACATATAGTAGGTAGGCTAATGTATTTTTTAAATTTATTTATGAGAATAAATACTTTATTCTTTAATGCGGTTTTAGTTCTTTCTATATGCAAACGTATGTCTCATATTATAAATATCTCTAATTTGCCCTTTTTTTAAATAACTAAAATGTAATATTATTCGTAAATTATGTTGATATTTTAAAAAATCTATAACATTAAATGTTGGTAAGTTTATTATCTGCCGAAGCCCTTTTCAGATTATTACACAACAAAACCTAAAACGCCCGCCAGTCACGTAACTACAAAGCTTTTTCGCCGTATCTTCCTGTGTTGTAGTTGGGTTGGGATGGTGGGAGATGATTTAGTCTAGTCAAGTTTAGTGAGGAAGTTGTATTAGTGTCATATTGTAGAAATTGTATTGTGATAAGAGGGATAGTACCAACACGATTCTGTACTAGCAGTCATTTATAGTTTATTATGTGTAGTATTGTACTTTTCAATAATTATAATTACATTTTCTTTATTGTTGCTTGTTTCGAAAACAATAAGGAGTAAGACTCAAAATGCAAAAAAAATTTGGATCTTCGAATCTTTAAGTGTGGAGGGTTTTAACATCTTTTGGTTTGATGATGCAAAATAATGGTAAAAAGAAAAAAAATCAGTCAGCAGTTCCACTACTGAGTCCTAAATTACGTATTCAAAATCTCTGTAATAAAAAAGGTTTAGACCCAAAAAGATTGAAATTTTAGAAACTATTTTGGTTTTTAGTGACGGGTAGAATTGGAGACGGATATTCGTAGAATAAGTTTATCAATTTAAGACCAACATTGTAAAATTCATATTGCAAATCAGTATTAACGAAATCGGTTGAAAAAACAAACAAAAATATTTGTTATCCCATTTTTTGATGTGTTTAATATTCCAAGATTTTGATCACAGAAGTTAAAAATTGTAATAAAATATTATCGGTAAATTTTTAAATCAGCATCAAAAACATATAGAAAATAATATGATTAAAATGAGTTATAAAACAAAAATGTTGAAATTGTTGGCTGTCTTATGTTGGAGGGTCAGTGTAAATCCTAAATAAAAGAGGTTAGCAAATTAGAAATTAGGATATTAGAAATAAGTTTGATTAAAAATCGGTTGAATAAAAATATAGTAATGTTTCTCCGCTATCTTCTTTTTGGAGGTCTGGTATACGTTATATTTAGAATCCGATACAATATATATATGTTTTTGTTTTGCAAAATACGTGTGAAAGTCCCACTTAAAATTTGATATTAAATTGCTAATAGGCAAATAAAACTTAAGCATAGTAGAGTGATTTGGATTCATCTAGCTAATTGGGTATCGAAACGCTACACTCCCTCCCACGATAAGCCGAGAACAGCTTATTTGATAAAATTTAAAAACGAACAAACAAATTATCAAAAAAACGCCGGTCATATCTCAAAATGACTGTTCATAGTTTTGAAAAATACAAAAATGAACCCTGATTTCGTTATTAGAAACTCATTGCTATACAGCTACTACTTTTTCACATGTACGTAGTATATAGAGTGTTATGTAATGGGTCAAAAAATCAAAGTCTAGTTTTGTATTCAAATCCCTTTGAGGTCCCCCGAGTCCAAAAAGGTGGCTATTAGAATATTGTCTGTCTGTCTGTCGTAAATTCTACAGATCAAACGCATGGACCGAATTTAATCAAATTTGTTATGTGGCCATATTTTGGTATTATCTCAGAATTATTATTATATTTTTTAAATTTTGTTCATAATTCAAACTTAAAGGGTAGCTGCCATAATTAAAACACAAAAATATGATTTTCCCATAATCGGATCAAAGATTTTCTTCTAAAAATTATGCTGCCTCTAAGAGATCAAACAAAACGTATTGGTTGCCATCTCTCCAAAAATATAGTTTAGTAAGTAATCAAAAAATCAATAATCAGTCGTGGATCTACAGATTTTGTCAAATTTTATTGGAATGTGAATAATAATAACCCAAATCCGTGTGGTAAATCGCACATAAAAAATAAGTAGTACATTTCAGGAATAATTGACAAAAAACAAAATTAACCTTGACCGCCGTCAATAAAACCTCGATGTTTACCAAATACGGTTTACGGACGTGTTTATGGTACAAGCGAAGCAAGATTTGTCCCTTATTGAAATATATAACTATTTGCCATCGTTCATAGTTCTTATTCATTTTTATCATTGATACTACCAAACTGTAATTTGTTGTCAGGATTTGTTTTTTATTTGGTTTTATGGATGGGAGACGACGAAGTTTCTCTAATGATTTTTATACCACATGTATTATTATTATTTAATGTTAATAACAATATTTGCACCTTATTATTCACTCGTTCATAAATTTAATAATTAGCAGTACCATAAAATATTTGTATCACTATTTAAATATTTCTCTCTCAAAAGCACAATTTATTTAGATGCATACCTAACCTTTGTCATGTCACAAATTAAATAAATCTTAATTAATTACAAGTAATATCAATTTAAAAAAATTAACACCAACGCTTCAAAATGGGTAAAAAAAAAATTTTATGTGTAAAATATAGTTAGATATAGTTCAATTATTCTACAACATTGGCTACAGTTTATGTTTGGCTACAAAATATGAACTGGTTTCATAAAATTGAAGAAGAATGAAATAGTTATTAAAAAATATAATATTCATAGTGTGTTAATCAATTTTAGATATTTGGATGTATAGGTTACTTGAAGTCAACAAAGTCTACAATGCAAAGAAGCTCCAAGCCCAGAGCAGTGGTCTAGTGTAGATAGGATATGTGTAAACTAAACAAATGTGAAGATCGAAAGCATGGAATACATAGTGATTAGAAAATATAAACAAACAGCTTCAAGAAAGGATGTCAACGTCTAATTCGAGTTTTCCCGCCCTTGGAAATGAAACTATAGGACCTATGTTGTGCAACAGCTACTGCGCAATGGTGCTACTAATTCACAAATCTCCCTGGCGTTACCTCACAAATTAAACAGCGTTACCTGGAGACTTGGCAAAATTTATTAATTTTCCTTGAAAACACTTATTTTGTAATAAATTTATAATTTAAATAACATGTTTTACAACAAAAATAATCTGAAACAGCTGTTATAAATTCCCAAATACTTTTATTTTTTAGAATTTATAACAGCTGTTTTAAATTATTTTAAGTTAATGTATATAGTGCTTACTTTATTTGTGCGGATTCAGTTGTGTTGTGATTGATATCTTACATCTCACTAAACTAAACAGTTTATATGGCTTACTGTTAAGGCTAAACATCCCGGGATTAGTTACGAATTCTGCCACCACGGCGCAGCACCAAAATGGAGTCATTTTGTACTCCTGTTTATTGGTGGAATTTTCGTCCGATTTTTATTTGAAAAACTGATTTGTAAACAGTATAATATTATAATTTACGCTACCCAAGCCTAATTTTATTTAAGTTGTTGGTTAAAAAAAAATTAATAAGATCGCAGATAGTCATTTTGTAGACAATTTTTAATTAATTTTACACTTTTAATATTTAAAATTGCCCGAATGGTTCAATCGGTATCATGTTTTATACATTTAAAATTATTCCTCTTAGGGGTATAAGGGCGCGGGAGACACGAAACACCTGCAGGGCCGAGGTGACTCACTGTGGCACCCCCACCATGAGGCTCAGTCGTCGCTCGTCGTACACTCCTTGTGCTGGATGACTACTTTCCCGCCCTTCCACCCATGTGCTCTTGGTTATTAGTTACCATGATTCTTCTTACGGTTTTGTTTCGTCGTCTGTTTTTATTTTTATTGGGAACGTTATTTTGTTAAACTTTTATGTTCTCCATGGATCGCCGAGGAACAACCAAATCTAAAAAGCAACTTCGGCTTTCAACGAAGAGGAAGAAGCGCAGACTGCCTCTCGCTCTTCTCGTTGCTAAATCTCAGAGGTCAGTATTAGTGTTATTAAAAAAATTAATATGTTTTTCTTGGATTACATTCTTGTCAAATGACACCCTGATAAACCCTTCGTGACGCAGGGATATAATAACTTTTAAACTTATATATATATATATATATATATATATATATAAATAATTCAATATTGTTTCTGATTTACCTGTGAAATAGTGAAAACAGCCAATCGTTGTAATGCTTCATACATATGCTGTGCATATCTTAAATTTAATTCGATAAGGAAATTCTACGACGATTGGGAATTTCTTTACTATAGGACCGGTTTTAATAATTGAGGTGCTAAATTAGACAGACCTACCGATATATTGACTGAAAATTATAAATTTTCCTTGGAAACACTTATTTTGTACTAAATTTATCATTTAAATATCAAGGCTATTTATGGGTAAAAAATGGGCTATTTTTTCACAACAAAAATAATTTGAAACATCTGTTATAAATTCTGAAACTCGGGGCATGAGAGAAAAAATTATAATATCTTTAAAACACGATTCTGATAGGACCATTTGACCGATTTCATATCTGAAAACGGCAAATTTTTTTTTCTTAAGCCTGTTGGGGGGAAAAAGGATTTTTTTGAGTATATTGTCTATTAATCGTAAATGAAACAAAAGAGAAATAGCACCATGAATATAGCAATACAGGACAACAAGTTCACAACAATATAACACAACCCCAAATTCAATAACACAATAGCTAACATATTCAGACAACAGGGTTACAAAATAGCGTACAAAACCAATTCTAACCTGAACCAAATATTTAGTAGGAACATAACCAATAATCAGGATAAATAGACAATTACTGGTGTATATAGATTGAACTGTAGTTCATGTAATAAATTTTACGTGGGACAGACAGGGCGATCTTTAAAACACGATATAAAGAACATATTCAACTGCTAAAACACCCTGAAAAATCCAAGTTTGCGGAGCACTTGATAAATTGCGATCAAAAATATGATAGCATGGATGTAAACATGCAAATACTACAAAAATGTAAAAAAAAAGGCAACTACATGAACCGCATGGAAGAGTACCAGATTTATTGCGGCGAGATGCAGACCCCCTGGATGGATTGTTGAATGATAAAAACAGTTTGATACAACCCCCATCTTCGAGCTAATAAACTAATTGACTACCATACGTACGGTAACCGATGCACAGTATACTATATGGCGCCGGAGCGGAGACAGTAATATAAAATAAAATATTGTGTTTCGTTGTGCATGAGTGTTATGTGGATACTTGTATTTTATGTTGAATATTTAATTAAGTGTTTATCACCCGACGATGGGCGATAATGTCCGAAACACGTGTAGTGAAATTCGTTATATGAACATATAAACTGAAAAAGAAGAAAAATTCAAGGATTGCTGGTGGTAAGTCACGGATAGTAATAATTTTTGTTGTGAAGTAGTCATCAAAAGTGACAATGTTGTGGATTGCTGCATGTTGTGCAGTTGGTTTCTCTATACCCATGATTTTTACATGTTTTTGGCCATTCATCCTGGTGCTTAGGTTGTTTGTGGTTAGGCTAATATATTGAGCTGGGCAAAACTGTAGTTGGTACAATATAACATATTTTGTTGTACAAGTGTGAAGACTTTTAATTTAAAATTCTTTTTACTGAAGGAACTATTGAAGTTTTTGGAGGGTTAGGTATAAAATACACCTTCCCTCCAATAACTTCAATAGTTGGATAGAATATAGCTCGAACACAAGATCTCACAAAAATTATGTTTACTGCATCAAACGTGTTTCAATGATAAAGTCACCATCCTCAGTGATACATAAGCTACAATAATTAAACGTAATTTTTGTGAGATCTTGCGTTCGAGTTATATTCTATCTAATATTATGTCACAAGTCAAGCTCAATATTTATTTATAACTTCATTAACAAAACTCAAAATTTTTATTTTTATTTTCTGTTTTTCTTTATAGTTTTATAGTTTTTAACCAACTATATTTCCAAAACTTGCCGGATTATTGAATTTTTAATATAAGTGGTATTTGTGTTAAATTATAAGTCTGGCTTTGAAAGTTGTCTACCTCAAAAGAGTTCAACCAATTTGGTGCTAGTTATAACAAATGTTATCTAGATTAGTATATGCAAAATTATGCTCTAAGTAATGATAGTTGTATTTTTCAACATCTGTCATACCAATTTTGATGAAATATAAAGGTTTCTAATATAAAAAAAATCATATTTCAAAAAGAAATTGCAGATTCTTGACTTTCACTCGATCAATGATTCTTCCTTGCACATATTATAAGAATTCATTAGAAGTTTAAATACTTATTATCAAACAACGTGAGTTGGAAATTTATATCATGTGTAGTAAATATTATATTCATTGAATAAGCAATACTAAAATATTAACAGAAAACTTAAAATATAGACATATTTCAAAATAATCATTTAGTGATTCATTGTGCTATTTACAAGATCCAAGTTTTATTAGTCAATAAATATACTTAACAACTAATTAGGTTAAATATTTGTTTGTATACCAATTAAACAGCTTATCTGAACTATACATAGAAGAGGTCTATTGTATAAGTGTTGAAATAACTTACCATTTCCAGAATTATGTATGGCTTTGATAGCCTTCTTCATTTTCGTCAATCCATCTCTGTCAAAGTCCAAAGTCTGCAAACATACAATCAAAATGTCAGTACAATCATATTATACATGGTTCACAAATAATAATGTGATTTACAACTCATATCAAGGCGAATCTATCCAGAGAGCATGCATTAACCTCATGAGTGTACGACAAAACCCAAGAGGGTTTAAAGAATGAATTAATTCTTCCAGGCCTGAGTAACTGCCATTACCCTGTTATAAACACTATCCTGAGGTTGATAACAGAATATCTGCAGACACTAGTTCTGAGGATTTATTCAGTATGTGCCAGTTCGCTAGGTTGTACGATTACTAACAAACATCTTAAATTAAATAAATCTTCATCACAACAACTTGTTGTAGACGAAGATGGCTTTTCATCGTGTGATGAGTGGTCAACATATTGAAATCCTGTCTCTGTAATTTTAGCTTTATGACTAGGAGACACTACTAACTGTAGCTCCTCAATTTTCTTCGTGATTCTGGGTCAACATTGAAATTTCCTAAGATCTCTCTGAGATCGAAACTTTTGAACACAAGAGCTCTAACCACTAGACCAACAAGGATCTTATATCTGGACAATAGTAAGTCCTCTCAGAGTTCGAAACTTTTGTACAGACGAGTCCTACCCACTAGTGACTAGACTAACAGGGCTCTTATCTCTGGACAATAATGTAGGGAAATGGTTTGAAACATTCACACTATCAGAGGTTGTTTGGAGTACTTGTTGTCTCGAAAAGAAGTGAAGTAACGGTATTGGATTAATTTGGCTACTCAAATCCTATTTTATAATTTATTTTGAAATGTTTTTTAAATTTTTTTTATTGTATTATTTAGTATAGGCCCCCTAATGTCTAGCATCGTACACATTTTGTTTTGTTTTTGTTATTGCTTAATGTTTGTTATATTTTATTTACAATTTATTTAATTTCTGTCATTGAATTTATTTCTAGTAATCTCATATTTCATGTTATTGTATTATATTTTTTAAAATAAATTATAACGGATTTATTTTATATTGTAATACTAAATTATATTATTGTTTAAACTGCACACTATTTACGGTTTATTTGGAATAATATAGAGAATTACAACACCTGACAGAAATAAAATATGACTTTGATGATAATGCCATTACAGCTTTGTTATCCAGTGTCGGTAATGAATCGTGCAATTACTTTTGGTGAGATGATGTTCATTTTGCCATTAAATGTTACTTTAGTTTAAAGGTATAGTAGGACAAAGTTAACTTCGAGCAATATTGAAATGCGCAGTTGACGAATTTGTGTATACTTGACATGACTGTTGGGAGTAGGGAGGAGTGGGGCAAGTCTAATGGAATAGTTTAGAAAGAGACGGAGAGAAATGATAACGGACTCGTTGTGTGTCACTACAGTAGTTGCATCAGATCTTTATATTATAGAGTCAAAATAGGAGTTTGTGGTCTTTTGTTATATTCTGTTTGTTTATAATGCCTCAACCTTGATCACTTAATCGACTAGGCCAGGGAGTATCATTACAAAGTCAGAGTAAGTGTATTATTGTAAATGTTTTTAAAAAGATTGTAGAAAAAAATCTGGATATGTCAAAGAATAATGTTAAACATAGAGTTGCTGACTTATGTGGAATACCGTTAAGT
Source organism: Aphrophora alni (assembly GCA_963513935.1). Lineage (NCBI taxonomy): Eukaryota > Metazoa > Arthropoda > Insecta > Hemiptera > Aphrophoridae > Aphrophora > Aphrophora alni. The sequence goes on from OY740767.1 coordinate 130,882,023, forward strand.
ACTGTTAAAAAAGTAATAACAGAATTCAACAAATGGGGACAAAATGAGACTTTAAAAAATCCGTAGACGGTTAAATAAAAAAGAAAATATTGATAACTTTCAGAAAAGCGTGTTACAAAATATAGTTCATAGTCTATATTTACAAACTACCATGTTTGAAATCACTAATGACAGTTTTAAGAACCGAACGCCCAGAAGTTGAATTTAATTTCACAACTGAAACCTTGCACAAAATTATTAGAAATATGGGTTTCCGGTGGAAAAAACTGACGACAATAGAAGAATTTTAATTGAAAAAAAAATGACATATGATTGAAAAAAATTAATTATTTAGAATTAATGAAAGACTAGACTTGAAGGGGGACCAATAATTTTTCCTGATGAAACCTACGTTCATTCTACTCATGTTAAAAGTCTTTCATGGTCTGACAAATCGACAAGTGGTTATAAAAAAAAAAGTTTCAAAAGGAAAAAGGCTGATCATTGTCCATGCAGCGAATGAACGCAGAGAGGTGTTTCAAACGTATTACTTATTTTTAAATCATGAGAGCGAAAAAGTGATTATCACAACGACAGGAATACCAAAAATTATGAAAAGTTGTTTTTGAAATCATTTAATACCAAATTTAAACCATTTTTGATCTATTTTGGGCATAAACAATGCATGTTATCATAACAAAAAATTAAATCCCTATCCAAATTCAAACAGCGAAAAGCAAATAATGTTAAAATGGTTAAAGAGTAAAAATATCCCCTGTAATAGTGAAATGTATAAACCTTTATATTACAAAATAAAGCCCCGTATGAAGAATATCTTTTCGATATACTTTTAGAAAAACCATAGTCGTTCTGTTGTGAGACTGGCTCCGTATCAACCAGAATTAAACTTATAATTTGGGCTCGAGTAAAAAATACAGTAGTGGCTTTTAATGTAAATAACAATATTAGTGTAGTTCAACCATTTTTATTTACAGCATATTTACCTCCACTACATGCCCCTCAATTCTCCAATCTGCGCGAGACTTGCTCGAAGTTAACTTTGTTGTACTATACTGCGATTATTGTACTAATTTTTAGATAAGCAATAATATTTTAAAATATTAAATTCATAATCAGTCATTATTTCAACAAAATTTGCATTTTCTACTGTAGAATTATAATTTTTTTTTTTGTGGAAATGGTTAACTGATTATATATCCTCAAATAGACAGCATAACTTTTATATAGGGCTTATCTTGGATTAAAAAAAGCATAATTATAATTTTACAAAGGTAAATAAATACTAAGTCCCCTACCACAAGTTAGTTACAATAACACAACATAAATAAACGTTTGGCAAACATTTATTAGCCTATATTAATACAGTTCACTGATGTACATTTCGGTAACCAAGAAAAAAAGTAAAGTCAGATTTTGTAATTTACCTTTTGATTCAGACCTCACCAATGGTTTGGGATCCATCTTTAACAATATGGACATTAAGATAGCTTACAGGAGTCAAAACAACCTTAAAAATTTATTAGGCAATCCTAAAGACAAAATTCCGTTGTTGGAGAAGTCTGGAATTTATGAACTCAGTTGTAATAAGGAGAAAAATCATAACTATATTTAAAGAACATGTAGCTCATATTAAGTATGATAGACCACAGAAATCTAGTGTAGCTGAGAACATACTTAAAACGAACCATGAATTGGAAATACAAAATGTGAAAATTGTTAAATGTGTAACCTCCAAGAAGTTGTTAAATAGCTATGAAAGCATTAGCATTGCTAAAACTAACAGCGATTCACTACTCAACACAGATAAGAATCCTATTCCTAATTCATGTTTATTCTTTTTGTTGAAATCTAGGTAACCCTATCTTTCCATTAATTAGAATTTTTGTATTCAATACTCTGTTGGTTTGTTACATGACATGTAACACATTTTGTTATTATATGCAGTTACAATAAATAAACCTGTTGTTTGACATATATTCTAATTTATATTTTTATGTAAATTAACACATTTGTTATTGTTTTCAATAGTGTTCGTAGTTACTAAAAATTAACTTTATTTTTGACTAATTTATATTTTTACATATTTTAATTATTGTTCATTAGAAATGTGTAACAGTATTATTATTGTTAATTAGTTATGAAGTTTTATGTAGTATTGGTTACATTATTATTTTTTGTATTTTTATTCTCGAATTAAATGTAGTTTTTATAAATTTGTACTATTCAACCTCTGGCAATTCCCAAGGACAGGACCATTAGCCACTGCTACAAAAAAAGGGTTTATGGTTTTCAAAAAGGTTTATGAGGTAGTTTAACTATGAATGGCCGATCCACTTGAACTGAAGTGGGGGGGATTGTCAGTTTAGTTTCATAACTTTAATTTAATTTTGTTAATATTAGTTTAGAGCCCTACAAAGATAGTGTTTATTGTTCATCTATTTACAAAGGTGTCAAATAATTATTTTTTAATGTACAACACATATAAAAATGATATCTTTCCCCCATAAAAAACATGAACTAATATTTTCTGCAAATTTATGAACGTACATAGACAGTTATATTCTTTGGAATTCTCTGTAAACAATATGTATAAGGCGTGTGTAGAGGGGGGAACGTTTTTTCTTAAATTTTTGAAAAAAAAATTTACAATACTGTACCAAAAAAATTGCATTTACAACATCAGAGTATAATTATTATATAGACTATAGAATACAGTAATCACTGTAAGTTCTGTGGTTAATAATCTAAGTGCTAACTTTATAAATGAATAAGTCTAGAAAGGATAATAATTTACAGCCATGCTCTATTATATTTAGAATAAATAAAAGGGATAGTAACAGACAAGAAGTAGAATTTGATAACAATTAATAGATTTAGTTATCAGCAATCGGCAATGACAAAGAACATTAGATAGTAACTAATGAGTTCTCTTTTCAACTGGGACACACACTTAAACTAAAGAAATTTAATTATTTTAGCCTACTCAATAATAAATTTCTAAAAATTGGGTTGTTTCTGTCGTAGTTAGTACCCAAACAATGCTCTTAACTTTGTTCTTATGCAACTCAAAAACATAAAGAAGAGATGAGATTCCGAGGCTTCACATCAAACAAGAGATTTCATAATTTGGCCTATTATTAAACATAGGCATTATGTTGTAGAACAAAAACTCGAACACAAGATCTCACAAAAACTACGTTTATTCAATCAAACACTTTTCAACGACAAAGTCGCCATCCTCAGTGAGACATGAGCTACAATAACAAAATTATAACATATAAGTTTTGTTATTGTAGCTCATGTCCTATTATTGAGGATGGCGACTTTGTCATTGAAACACCTTTGATTGAATAAACATAGTTTTTGTGAGATCTTGTGTTAGAGATTTTGTTCTACATAATATTATCTCACAAGTCAAGCTCAATATTTATTTACAAAGGAATTATGGATTTATTAATTCCTGTTTTCCACATTTGGAAACAATATTAAAAATTTACAATAAAAATATAATTTACAAGCTTTTCTCTCTCTTTCTCTCTCACCACGCAGTACAATGCTATATGATGGATCAAAAAATGATGTAGAGTTTATCATGTTTTTAACTAGTTTTGTCTGTGGTCTGTGCAGTAGGGTTATGTACAGCCCAAACAAATGACCTTATCAAATTTGGTATATAGGAATATTTTGGAAAATATTAGAATGGATTTATTAAAATTGGCTCCAACTCTTTTATCAACATATTGGTGAAATGGGAAGATTCCCATGTACGAAATGAAATAATGAGTGAGTTCAAGGCACTAACAAAGCAAGCTATTTCAATATATAGATATCTTTCATAATATATATTTAATTTTATTACTTAAAAAAATAATAAAATAAAATAAAGTTGATAAGGGAGGATATTTCTAGTGCAGATTGTAAGCCACACAATGTAGCAAAATGTAGGTAATTCGTGTTCCTTCTACCTTCTTCTGCAACAATTATATCTTACTTTTACCCGCATTTTACTTTTGAATTACTGAAATCAATTATTTGTCAAAAACAAGTAATTTAAACTGACGATTTACGGGTCTTTTGAGGTTAGTTCAGTTCTTTACGCTACTACTTATTCCTATACGCTAATACTACGCTGTCTCATTCCTCAAAGTTTATTTTCATCTGCAGAAATAGGTCTTGTTTAAAGAATTGTCATACTAGATGTCAATTACAGTTAATCATGTGCCTAACCAGACCTAGTTAAAGAACTACAAGTGTAGGAAGGTCAATATATATTTATCTTACCAGACCTAAAGTTCCTTTACTAGGTCTGCCAAGGAAATATATATATATATATATATATATATATATATATATATAAACCTTACAAGAGCTAGTTCTTATGATTCTTAAATCATAGAAGCGTAGTAATATGAATCTGTGAAATTGATTGCAGTGTGCATGCCCCTCATAATTGATTTCAATATGCATAGTTAAAAATATCAAGAAATACTCAATTTTAATGATATTAAGTGAAATAAGGTATTGTGAAACATAAAAAGTGTACAGCGTTAAAAAGGATGATGTATTTGTTATAACAGATGGTATTTAGAACACGAATTGCATTGATTTAGAGAGAAAATAGCAACGACAGGACACTAGGCCTACATATTTACCGCCTATACCTTCACATCCTAGTAACAATTTCTATAAAAAACAAATTATCACAGAACTGGATTCTCTGTGGAATAAATAGAATAACGCTAATGGTAACTGGTGATAGAGATTCTAAATGGAACTAATGATCAACAAAATAGGTGCCGTTCATACTCATGAAATACAGTATTACCTGTGATAGGCTACAGGTATTACAATATATTTCCCATATAGCACATTTTAAAGCATATATTAGCATAAGAATATATGTTAGTTCTTAATGTTTGACATGTGTATGGCTATACCAGAATATACTAATAAAATGGTATTAGGCTAAAGTAGAGTCGGAGTCTGGGTTTTTAATTTTCGGGTTGGGTACAACTTGAACCAATAACGATCCCAAAATAATTTTGATGATAACATATCTACAATGCTAGAATAAAGTTGAGCAATTTTTTGTCCAATTCTCTATTTAAATTAAGTCAGGTCAGTGAAAGGCGTGGGCCTAGGTTATCTCTATCCTAAACCAAAGATAAACATTAACCTATTTCATGCGTTTGAACAAATGATCAGTAATTATATTATAAAATACGTATAAATATAAAAAAAAGAAATTACCTCTTCTAACGTTGTTATTGTCTGTCTACACTGTCCCATACGCGATACAAATGTAGATGTCGTAGGAGAATTGTAGTCCTCCCGCGTTTCATCTACAAATTCACCAACACTTATCAGTCCTGGCATTTTGAGGTAATTTTTAAACTAGTTTTATATTAAATCATTTATACTATTTGTTAATTACACACTGAAATATATTAGACAGGTTAAAAGGATCATTTTTTCTTTTCCTTAAAGAAAGTTTGCAAGTTTACTAAAGTCATTTCGCTGCATTTCACTCTTCTTGCCCTTGTCAAACTGATATACTGCCAGCTTGATGTTATGGGCATTGCCGCATTGTTTTTTACTTGTGTCATATCTAAATACAAATTTGATACTATGATGTGTTTATGTTTTGTTAACAGAAATATGATATTGGTTATCATTAAAATAGTATAAAATTTGTATTACAAAACTTTTAAAGATTAAAACAGAATAAGTTATTATTTACAGGAGTTTTATTATATTATATTATATTTATTATATTATATTATTATATATATTGGAATACCAACATCAACATCAATATGAGAGTTTTAAACAATTTTAAGGAAGATTAAAAAATATAGATTTAGAAAAAAAAATTTCATTCTCACTCCTGTAAATAATAACTTATTCTGTTTAATCTTTAAAAGTAATGTAATACAAATGATTATATTAATTTGTCTTTCTGTATTTATCAATTTACGGCAAAAATATTTTGTTTGAGGTTCTATAATTAACGATGGTATAATTAAAATTAAATAAATTGCGACGGGCAAACCTGGAACTAGTGGAACTGGAAGGATAAGAAGAACAAGACAAGTCAGATGATCAAAGATCAAAGCAGTTGTTCACAAAACTAAATTTGATTTATCTCTAGATAATATTTATTTGAAATAGACATTTTCATTTATTCAGATAGAAAATACAAATTATTAGTAGTAGATATGTTTTTAAGTTCCTCAAAATTGTGGTTTGTTTTGTATCGTAAATACCATGTCAACAATTATTAAAGGTAAGGTTACATTCAATATTGTAAATATCTTCTTTTTTTTTATACTAGGCCTCCTACTATATTATAAACATTTCAAGTGCCGATCGTAAGTTAAAACGTAAATTTTATATATTATGTATTCACCAACAAGCTTTACAATTTATTAATAACTACGGTAGATAAGTAGTCAAGAAGAAAATGGATATAATATGTTCATGACACACATTAAAACAACAATTGATGGAGTTAGAAACTAAAAGTTGTTTTTGTATTAAATTTTACTTTTCTAGACCACATTCAAGTTTCTGGAGTTTCCTTAAGCTTAAAAAGACCAAAGCCTCTGACATTGTACATGCTCTGACATTTATACATGATGGTATAAAATGGACTATGATCCTAATAATTTGTGTGGTAATTATATAGAGTAGCTGATACAGCTAATTTTGATTAATAAAAAAAAATTCTTTTGCTTCTTAATATAAAGTAAATAGGCTATGTAGTGTTCCTGTTGTTGCGATTTTTTTACTAAATTTAGGCAATTCGTCTTCCAAATACCTCTTTTTGCAATATTTTGATACTCCTTTACTACACACTTCACTTTTGAAAGATTGAAATCCATTATTTCTATCGAAAAAAAAACAATTTAAAATGATGATTTCATTGCATTTTGAGGTTATTTAGGCTCTTTGTGTTACTATAGATGACATCTCGTGAATTCATTTTATGTCAAATCTATCGATTTTTTGTTTATCCGCGAAAATAGGTTGTTTTTAAGAACTGTCAAACTAGATGTCAAAGTGAACATTTCAATTGTTATTTAGCGGAATACCTCTTCAAAAGAAGATATATACCTAGGAAAAGAATTCACCATTTCTTACTCACGGCTGCACAGTTATATCCACCAAAATACTAAGGTAAGACTGATTACATAATACTTTCAATTACGTCATACGGAAATACAGGTCTGGGAAGGTAACTATATAGGTAAATATGCAGGAGAGTTGTCTGATCGATTTAAGTGCAAAATCTCAGCATTTCGTCTTCAAAATAGCAGTTTTTCGATAAATTCGATCATTCTTAATAAAGCTAGTGGTTTTATATCTTTCACAATTCATTATTTACTTCACAATCTTAGAAATTGTCAAATTTGTTACATATTATATCGTGCAGCCATATTGAAATCACTCATGGGGCGCATGCGCACTTCATTCACTAATACAGGTCGATATTATTATTATGCCTCTATGATATAAGATTCATGATGACTAGGTCTCTGAAACCCCGACCTAGTACAAGAACTATAGATAAAGTAAGGTAAATACTAGACAAACCCCGTGCAGCGCAAAGCGCCGCGTACTTGCTTTGCTCATAATAAGCAGGTCTTCATATTGAATTTATTAGTTTTTAATAAATCTGAAGATTATAAAAGATTAGTGGAGGGAGATTGGGATAAAAATATTTTTTGTATGGCTAAATTATTTATACGTAAAATTTTGATATTATGCAACAAATTAAAATTTTAATTTACTTAGAATTGTTGATGGCATCTTATAATTAGTTAACCGTTTAATAGTCCGATGTCATTAGCTTTGGCAAAGTTGAGAATGTAGAGTTGGCCATATGAACTGTTTTCTTTATTCTCAGCATACAAAGGTGAAATGAGATGATGAGTTATACCATGAATTTTAAATCAGTAAGGACGATAATTTGGTGGAAGGTCAATTTTTGCACCGAAAGAAGCAAAAGACATTGCATTGTTGTACTGGCGAATGTTCTCCCTAATATTTTTAGATTTAATATTGTTACCAGTAAAAAGATATTTCAGTTCATCAATTATGGTTATTGGCTTTAGTTTTACCTTACCTTTATAACAACAAAGGGTAAAGCGTCTTGATGTATTTACTTCAGGTTGGAAATACAGTGCAGAACAGTACTGACAAACTCCCACCAAACCACCTATAGAATATGGATTAAGAGTAGGTGTAAATTTTGAAATGGCACACTTGAAGGTTGGTTTTGATATTTTTGGGTGTATTTGTTGCATTATTTCATCAGCAGGATGGTCAGTTTTGTTAGATAATTTACGTCTTGCTCGTTCTAGACGACCGGTGAGGGTGGGTTTTCTTTTACGGGTTTTTGTAGTTGCTGCAACATCGTTAAAATAGTTTATTTCATTGATAGCTGCTGAAGAAGAAGGAGGGTCTATTTCTTGCATTATTTCAGTAGGAGGGTCACTTTTGTGAGTTATTTTACGTCTTGCTCGTTCTAGACGACCGGTGAGGGTGGGTTTTCTCGGACGTTTCTTTTTAATTGCTGCAACATCGTTAAAATAGTTTTTTCATTGATAGCTGCTAAAGAAGAAGGAGGGTCTATTTCTTGCATTATTTCATCAACAGTAGAACCAGTTTGGTTGGATGGTTTGGATCTTGACCGTTCTCGATGACCAGTAACTGTGGGTTTTCTCAGCCTTTTTTTTGTATTTGCGCTTGTTTGTGGTGTCTCAATTACACTTTTGAAATTACCAAAATTTTAATATATGGAATTCAACTGATTAAAGTTTTGTCCGTATGTCGGATCGCCTATTATGTAATCACTGTATCGATGCCATTGTTTCATTACGTTACTAACGCACTCTAATCGAATATCATAATGCTTTTCTAAATGTCCATATAAACATAGAAAACACTTCTGAATAAACAGTTTAATCACCACTAACCTACTTAAATGAAGTAAATTACAACATAAACAAACCATGTTATGATAATAAAACATATGTTTTGTTATAATCAGCTGATCTGTGCTGTATATTCAGCTGATCAATAAAAACAATATTAATTAATAGAAAATATTTTAAATTAAATTTTTAGAATATTAAATGAAGGAATAGTAAACTTTTCAGGCAAATGGGCAAATATATAGAGTTAATTACTTTCATTTAACACAACCCGCATGTAAATCGGTCCAATAGAACTCCAGATCTCACTCGGAATAGGCTTAAAATTTTACCCCATGTTAAATTGCCATAAGTGATTTCAATTTCCGTTTTTACAAAATTTAGTGGGGTAATAGCTGAAATCAAAGCAATTGGGCAAATATACAGACAATTACCTTTCATTTGGTACCAACCTTGTGTAAATCGGTCCAGTAGTATGGTCAGGCTCGATGTCATAACTTTTAAATTTCTTCCCTATGTTAAATCTTCATAAGAAAAGTTTATTTTCAATTTTTGACCCAATTAACATAAATATTTTCAAAATACAAATAAAACCTGCACATATAGGACCGCTAACCTTTGTTTTGGTACAACCCATATGTAAATCGGTCAAGTAGAACGGTCAGTGTCGCTGTCATTAGTTTTGCAAAAGTTTTTTAATATACAAGATATATATGAAATAACTTTCCTTGACCTGTAGTTTTTAGCTTGGTGTGGTTATGTAGCTAATATATAGTTACCTTCCCTGACCTGGTTAAACTGTTAAACTGAATTATGACGTAATTATCTTAAATGCTCAATGTTGCTACACTTAACACACTTTGTTTCAATGTTTAAAATCTTATGTTGTATACATAATTGTTATATATCTGAACCTTGAAACCCTCCGATATCAAAGAGGAATAGTTCACACACTTGTTACACAACATGATTGATACTAAATGATATATGTAGTTTGACAGTTCTTCATAGTTTGATAGTTCTTATAACAGAACTATTTTCATGGAATAAAAAAAAACATTGATAGATTTTACTTAAAATTGATGAAATATGTGTCGAAACAACCTCAAATTGCCATAATCAGTCATATTAAATTGCTGTTTTCAGAAAGAAATAATGAATTGGGAAACATAAAAAGTGACTTGCTTTATTAAGAATGATCGACATTATTGAAAAAAACTATTTTAAAAACGAAATCGAAATGCTAAGATTTCGCCCTTAAATCGATCGAACAACTCTCCTGCATATTTACCACTATATATATGGTTACCTAACCAGACCTAGTTAAAAATAACTACAGGTCTGAAAAGGTCATTATATATATATATATATATATATATATATATATATATATATATATATATATATATATATATAATATTACCTTCTCAGACCTGTAGTTATATATTATATATATATACACAATCCTTCAGAAACCTAGTTTTCATGAATCTTAAATCATAGAAGCGTAGTGATATGAACCTGTGAAAGTTATTGTAGTGCGGATGCAGCTCACAAGTGATTTCACTATGCGTAATCTATGAAACTTAGATACAATACCGTAATTGTGTAGTTTAGAAAGTTCAATTTTGATGATTTTGAAGTGAAATAAGGTATTGTAAAACATAAAAAGTGTATGGTGTAATAAAAGGTGATGAAATATTTACAACACAAATTGCAGAAATTTTTCAAAAAAATAGCACCAACACGTACATGCCAGTTGGTATTAGGGGCGAAAAATCATTAGGTGTCTAGTACAATGGTCTGGGAAGGTAACTTATATATATATATATATTTATATATATATTGTTATTTGTTCAAACCGTTGTTTCATTATTCTTAATTCTAACAACGTTATAATATTAGGGTGGCAGTTGCAACGTATTGTGCATAGCATAATCCATACACGTAGGTTGAGTTAGATTTCTTACTTTTATATTTCTTATTTTCTACTTAACTAATGTATTTTGATACTTCAAAAGGGTCTTCCGACATCAAATATGATCTAATTTTTTCAAATTAAGGTAGGTAGTAAACGATTTCATGATTTTTCGTCATTAAATTCAACCGGCATGTACACTCCACATTTACCTATTTTTTCAATGCAGAATTCACTTTTTCGCACAAAAATCACAATTTAAAAACTACGAAATTCACGTAATTATAGGTTAGACATAATGGCAGTTCTTCACATTCGTATCTCTTACGTTAGTAAAGAAATTGGAATGTTTATATCTTATATGTTAATTAGTCACTAAAAAATCAAACAAACTTAAACTATTTATACCTTGTTTGTCATTAATCAGATATTTTTTAACAAAACGAAACTATATTCAAGTCTCATAATACATTAATATTGAAGAAACTGACACTTTTTGACACAAGGAATAAGGCTTATTTATGATGAATGTGTACAATGACAATACACGTCAAGTTAGTAACTGCATTACGAGTCTATGTTTATATATATATATATATATATAAGGTTACCTTCTCAGACCTTTGTCCTTTAATTTATACGCCATTATTTACCCAATATACATATATACACATATCTAAAGTTATGTACATGACATATCGTATTATCTCCTTATACTTGTATCCTACTATATATAGGCCTATATAAGTTTTCTTTTTATTTATCGGTACAATTTGTTTATATGTATATATTATAAATACAAATACTGATTCTTTAACTTTATTTTACTTGTTATTTAATTCAGTTGCAAGATAGAGTTGATTAAAACTTTGTTAGTTCCAATACTGTATTGTATTCTCATCCCATAAAATAGTGCTCATAGGCTAATTTCTGGAACAGATTTTAGTTAACCAACCCTATCAAGTGAGTTATGTATGTGAAAAACATAATTGGAAACCTTTATCAGGATATTTTATTCTACAGAAAGCTATATTAAAAATATAAGTAAACAAATTCTTGAAAGTATTCCTGTATATGGTGTAGCGGATTGGCACATTTGGTTAAGGCACATCGTTTTTACTACAACTGAGACTGCCAGAGTACAGATCTAAGTCTGGTTCCTGGTGTTAGGCTTTTCTGTTGGTTATGCTACTCTTCCATCTCCTTAAAGTAAACAATATTTTAATAAAATAAAGCAACAAAAAACAATGAAATCTACGAAAAATTATTGTCTTGTCTTCTCTTCTTTCAGTTTAAAATAGTAATTATGAACCAGCCAGCAGACTTTGTCATTAGGCTATTTTTTTAAAATCACCAATTAAAATCAAGTGAGAAACCTTCGACCAAACTTTCTTAAACTATAGGGCTAAAATAAATTTTAACACAGATAACTTTCTATGGTTACCAATTTTTCTATGGATTAATTTCCAGATTGTGGTGAGATATGGAACAGACTGTTTGATCACCGCCCATTTCTTAGTGGAGAAATTAAATTCTTTCTTGAAGAGTTTGAGGTGAGTGTGCCAACTGTTGTTTGAGGCAAAACTCTGCCATTTGTTAGCCTACAAAGTTGAAGAGCATTGAAATTACAAAGATGTAATTATTTACATTTTTGAAATTAGTACATTCTCTGGAAAATGAAATTTATCAAAAGAAATTACTATAACACACTGAGTCTCTACATATTAAATATAAACTCAGAGGAAATCTGTTAAAATGATTATTTAAAGTAGGCTATCTATTAAAATGTAGTTTAAATGATAGAATTAGGCACATAAACAAAAATAATTTAAACAATAATTGAAATTGTGGTTGTAATTTTATTCATTAGATAGGTGCCTAATTTTCTTTTTGAAATTTGTTTTTAAAGAAATCTAATTGTGAAATTCAAAGCCGAAGCCATTAAATTTCCTATGATCCTGGGTCCATTTAAGGGTCTGTTTATTTGTATTGCCTATTATATATAAATTCAATGTATGTTTGTAATTTGTATGTGTCCATCCACACAATAACTTTTGAACAAGTTGTCTGATGTATATACAATTTGATGTACACATTCTTGTCTAATTTGTAATTGTTATTATTTTTTTTTAATTGGAAATTTTTATTGATTTCTACCATAGTAATCAATTTGTATCACATTTGATCAGCCTTTTAGTATTATTTTTACCATTGTTTAGTCTAGACAAAGGTGTTAGCCAAAAACAGCTTTAAGAGTGTTTTTAGTTCATTTAAACAAAAATTCTAGTGTTAGTAGGAAGTTAGATTTTTGTAACATTTAATTTAATACTGAAAGAGGGTTAAATAAATAAATATAAATGTTAAATAAAATTCCTACAAATGTATAAATATTACAAAAAAAGTGTTTAAAATAAAATGAGGTATTTTTGTATGAGTTGCAACTGTAAAAAAAAACTGAATTTATGTTGAATTATATTTGAAGCTATAACATCACTGTATTTAATAATTAGCTTAAATAACTAAAAATATAATGTGCATTTTAAATGTGTTTGTTTAAATATGAATTCTGTTTGGCTTTTTCAGGAGAAACGCAACGATAGAGAAGTAAGCAGATTATTTGAAGTATTGGAACAAGTAACTGAAATCCGTGACACACAGATAGACAAATTGAAAACATTAAGTAGTACTAATCTACCAACTCTTCAGTCTAATTTAGACATAGCTTTAACGAAGTGTAATACTATATTAGACAACGAAGAGAATTGTAATATAGTGAGTGTTGACAAATAATAATGGCTTACTTTAGATTAGATATTTACTATTAATTTTGGTATATTTTGTTGTTTATGAAATATGAAAAACTATTGTGGTGTCGTCATCATCACTTTATAACAGAAACAGAGCATAACAAATCGAACCGAAAAAAATCTAAAAATCTAAACTTTACCGACAGGTACTAGGGAACCAATCCACTGCACCGTCAGAGTAACCTTCTTTTCATTATTCATATTATATATTTACAATTGAGAAGATAAGAAAAGAGTCCTAAAATAATCTAATGGAATGAGAACAAGAATTAGGTGATGTAATAGGAAAAATGAAAGAGAGCAATCTTAACCCAAAAGTAGAAGAAGAAAAATATAGATCATTCCTTGGGGATTGCTAAACCTGTACTCAG